>OX384033.1:27202703-27205203 GCA_947534325.1 Agonum fuliginosum | reverse complement strand
AATATTAAGGACTAATTTTCGGAAAATGATAGCCAATAACATGTATTTCGAACTGCCGAAAGATGAAATTTGTCGCTTTAATAGTTTTTGCACAATCGCGTTATAAACAATTTATACCCTAATCTTGCAAAATGCGTAAATATTGGCTGAATCGTCCGATTTAAATTTTGAAAACAGCTTCTAAAAGTATAAGTCAAAAGATACAATTTGTATATCTCACATTTTCATACAAGTTTGGAGAACATTGCTAAAAATGCTTCTGAACATAGCGCGTCGCGCAAAAATTCGCGGTCGAGACGCACCGAGGCAGTACTGGAGGGGGTAGCGAGAAGCGAAGGAGAAGTGAGAGACCGGCTGCGCGCAATAGGCGCTTTTCGTGTATACAGCCACGATACACATAGACACGGTATGCTTACTAGAGAACTCAAATTCGTTCACTTCCGCGCATGACGTCACATTCGAAGCAAGAGTAACAATTTTATACACAGTTCTTTGTCGATTTTGATGTTTTGACGTTGATTTTCAGGCTTTTTTTGAGTTTTGACTTTTAATTTGCAATTATCATCAACAACCTCAACATGTGGTGTTGCTTAAATTGTTGTATTATAATAAAATATCAAAATGTACTGAAATAAAATAGTTAACATTTCACAAAAATGGGAATTTATCTGCCAGTGGTTTGTTGCACGCTGTCAACAATGATATAAGATTAAAATAATGGTAACACTATATATCAATTTAAAATTATTTAATTGCTTATTATGTGTTTGCACTAAGGATTTAGGTTCAAATTTAAATTCTATATTTTCATTCATTTGATTTTGAATTCGACCAAAATGTAATACTTACATAATGTAAGTTATTTTTTGTAGGTACCTTTCTTTTTAAAAGTTAATCTGGTAAATTTTAATATCAACGTCAACATTGTTTTGTAGGTACTTACCTAGAAATATCATGAAAATCAACAGCTTGATTTTATCTTTGAATAATTAGTTGATTTGAAGAATTTTTCTTAAGGTATAAGTTATATTTGAAACATAATTTAATAATAAATTGAAAGATTAGAGGAAAGAATATAAATCGCCCCCCTTACACCGAAAGGTATAAAAGGGGTTACTGACTATATATATATATATATATATATATATATATATATATATATATATATATATATATATATATATATATATAATATCCATTTCTGACTTGTTAGAAACTTACGCCCTGAAGAAATTACAATACGTATCTATTTTGCATAAAAAAATATTAGCTAATCTGTTTGCATAATTATAATTATGACACAGAAATGAAAACAACAGCGATAATGAGCCTATAGATTATTTTTGTTATTATCAAACGTGAAATGTTAATAATGTTATATTTAAAATAACTCGTAAATACCACTCAAGATTTTTAAAGAAAACTGTTTTCTTTTTAACGTCAATAAATAACGCAAGTTTCACAAAGCATCACAGATAATTTCAGGAGTCGAGAATTTTCCGAAGATATCAATAGGTAATTATTATTCTCAAAATTTCAATCTGATATAAATTATTAAATACCCGTCTACCTATGTATTGTAATTTTTAAATTTGTCTTTTATGAAGAAATTAAACGGGAGGTAGGTACTTAACAAATTTAGAAAAAAAATTAAATACCTTCACTTACCTACAACTATTTTCGAGAAATTGAAATGCCGAAAAATTACTCTGACGAAAAACGTATCATAATATCTCTTGTCCTTTCACGAACTCACTAATAAATGCAAGTCTATCAAATCCAGTTTTCTCACAATTTTCCAAATTCATATACTTTTAATATATAATAAATGGGCCCTTCCCTTAGCTAGGTATATTTCAAATTTGAATTTATAACCAAATAACAAATATCAATGAATAAAATTAGACTTCATAACATTGCATCAGTATTTATAACTTACATTTACTTAAGTTATTTTTGAATTGTGACCAGCTAACACATAATATTGTCTTTATTTTGTATTATTACATTGAGAAAACTGTATACGGCTTATTAAAATATGATCACAGAAATTGTTTATTATAATTACAACACTTATTTATCTCAAATTCAGAATAAAATGCCCAAAAAGTTCTAATATACATACAAACAATATTATGAGTTCGAATATCTGCTTCGAACGTGACGTCATCCACAGAGCTAACATGCGCGTGAGCATACCGTGTCTATGTGTATCGTGTATACAGCGAAAGTATCGCTTAATTATATTGCATTTTATGCAGTTTATTTAAATAATACGTATATGTTTATTTATAATCATACGTGCACCTATATATACGGAAACATGTACACTAAATTTTTTAAATAAATTACACCAACAAAACCGTGTTTTGTTGATTCAAAAAATAATTATTAATATATAATATATATATATATATATATATATATATATATATATATATATATATATATATATATATATATATATACCTACTTAATACAGCACAAACATTTATTATGC
>OX384033.1:27155203-27157703 GCA_947534325.1 Agonum fuliginosum | reverse complement strand
ATTTTTCGCCGAGAAAAGCCGGGAAAACGCTCAAAATGGACCTTTTTTCAAAAATTCGTATCTCCGTTAATTTTCAATATTAAGGACTAATTTTCGGAAAATGATAGCCAATAACATGTATTTCGAACTGCCGAAAGATGAAATTTGTCGCTTTAATAGTTTTTGCACAATCGCGTTATAAACAATTTATACCCTAATCTTGCAAAATGCGTAAATATTGGCTGAATCGTCCGATTTAAATTTTGAAAACAGCTTCTAAAAGTATAAGTCAAAAGATACAATTTGTATATCTCACATTTTCATACAAGTTTGGAGAACATTGCTAAAAATGCTTCTGAACATAGCGCGTCGCGCAAAAATTCGCGGTCGAGACGCACCGAGGCAGTACTGGAGGGGGTAGCGAGAAGCGAAGGAGAAGTGAGAGACCGGCTGCGCGCAATAGGCGCTTTTCGTGTATACAGCGAAAGTATCGCTTAATTATATTGCATTTTATGCAGTTTATTTAAATAATACGTATATGTTTATTTATAATCATACGTGCACCTATATATACGGAAACATGTACACTAAATTTTTTAAATAAATTACACCAACAAAACCGTGTTTTGTTGATTCAAAAAATAATTATTAATATATAATATATATATATATATATATATATATATATATATATATATATATATATATATATATATATATATATATATATATATATATATATATATATATATATATATATATATACCTACTTAATACAGCACAAACATTTATTATGCATTTTTTAATTGTAGATTATTAAATATAATTTGAGGATGAAATCGTCGGAAATTGGACAGGTGTTATGATTAAAACACTTTAAGAACCGCTAACGTTTCGATTTATTTTAAATCATCATCAGAGCAACTAAAAATAGAAAGTTATATTGTTACAACATATCCATCGATTAAACAATACAATACACAATATAAATATAAATATTAATAAATACAAAATATCACAACGTGTTTAATAATGTTCACAAATACATACCATTGTTGGTCTTATTTCTTAATGCATACAATACAGAATGACTTGTTATATAATTAAAATTGTACATTGTTGAAAAAATTCTAATATAACAGAACTACTAAATATTAATGTTCACAAATACATACCATTGTTGGTCTTATTTCTTAATGCATACAATACAGAATGACTAGTTATATAATTAAAATTGTACATTGTTGAAAAAATTCTAATATAACAGAACAACTAAATATTAATATTATAAGTCTGTCAAGTTTGAACGACAGTGAGTGACTGAGTGAAACTACTCAACTGTCAAAAAACAGTTAGTAATAAAACTAAAAAACACTAAAACCCTGATAGAGAAAATACCTGGAAATGTGTAAGTGTTAGCGCGAAATTTGAATATTGTTCAATAAATTTACGTAAAAATTGCTCAAATTATCAATATCATTTCTTGAGTTGATCGTATTTTCAGTTACTTGAATATGTACCATTTCCAGGAACATTCTCTTTCTAAGATTTTGTTCTGTAGCCACTATGTTTACATTTTGGAAGTCAAAATTGTGTCCTAAATCGAAATGATGTGTGGAAAGGGCAGTTTTATTTTTATTTTTACTGCTATTGACAGGTTTACAATCGTAAATGTGATTTTTTATTTGAATACCTAGGTATTGCTTCGTCTACCCTACATAAATACCATTACAATCTTTGCAATTAATTTTATAAACTAAATTGGATTGAAATTCTGAAGGTGTTTCATCAGGGCCGTAGTGAGGGCAGTGCGATCGGTGCCCAGGCACAAGGCGCCGTTTAAAATAGGCGCCGGGCGCGGTTCAATTTTTTTTTATTATTAACTTCGTAAAACTAATAAATAATGTTTGAAATTTGTAAGCAAATCATTAACAATGTATGAAATAAGCGAATAATTTCAAGAATATAACCCCAGTTACTCAGTACCGGGCCGATAGTTACACAGAAAACGAATTTATCTGGAGACTGGCATTTTCGTCGAAATGAAGCAACAATGCAGTACTCAGATGCGTAACAGTCGGCCCCATACCCCCACCACTGTTCACTGTATCTGTATCTCTTTGCGCTGAATGTCTTCTCCTACCGTACTACCTATATTTTTCAGCTTTTAAGTTTTAATATTCAATATTCAAATTAATAATGTAAGTATAATTACCATATTTAGTTAACTACATATTTATTAAAATATTAACACAGTTTTACAAAACACAAATCAATTATTATTGATTATTAAACGATTCCTTGATTTTTTTAATTTATATTTTTTTGTAGTTTATGTAAAAAAAGATCTAAAATTTGTTATTGACAAAAATGAGTTCTAAAAAATCTGACGTGGCCATCACACAACCTTCCGCCATATCTAGACTTTAAACAGAAATGTATACGTACAATCCGGTGTCCATTTAAAATATACAAATAAAAATCTAAAATATTTAAACACAGAAATTAGTATCATCTGAAT
>OX384033.1:27118649-27155003 GCA_947534325.1 Agonum fuliginosum | reverse complement strand
AAACACACAAACACACAAACACACAAACACACAAACACACAAACACACAAACACACAAACACACAAACACACAAACACACAAACACACAAACACACAAACACACAAACACACAAACACACAAACACACAAACACACAAACACACAAACACACAAACACACAAACACACAAACACACAAACACACAAACACACAAACACACAAACACACAAACACACAAACACACAAACACACAAACACACAAACACACAAACACACAAACACACAAACACACAAACACACAAACACACAAACACACAAACACACAAACACACAAACACACAAACACACAAACACACAAACACACAAACACACAAACACACAAACGCAAACGCAAACGCAAACGCAAACACAAACGCAAACGCAAACGCAAACGCAAACGCAAACGCAAACGCAAACGCAAACGCAAACACACAGACACACAGACACACAGACACACAGACACACAGACACACAGACACACAGACACACAGACACACAGACACACAGACACACAGACACACAGACACACAGACACACAGACACACAGACACACAGACACACAGACACACAGACACACAGACACACAGACACACAGACACACAGACACACAGACACACAGACACACAGACACACAGACACACAGACACACAGACACACAGACACACAGACACACAGACACACAGACACACAGACACACAGACACACAGACACACAGACACACAGACACACAGACACACAGACACACAGACACACAGACACACAGACACACAGACACACAGACACACAGACACACAGACACACAGACACACAGACACACAGACACACAGACACACAGACACACAGACACACAGACACACACACACACACACACACACACACACACACACACACACACACACACACACACACACACACACACACACACACACACACACACACACACACACACACACACACACACACACACACACACACACACACACACACACACACACACACACACACACACACACACACACACACACACACACACACACACACACACACACACACACACACACACACACACACACACACACACACACACACACACACACACACACACACACACACACACACACACACACACACACACACACACACACACACACACACACACACACACACACACACACACACACACACACACACACACACACACACACACACACACACACACACACACACACACACACACACACACACACACACACTCACACACACTCACACACACTCACACACACTCACACACACTCACACACACTCACACACACTCACACACACTCACACACACTCACACACACTCACACACACTCACACACACTCACACACACTCACACACACTCACACACACTCACACACACTCACACACACTCACACACACTCACACACACTCACACACACTCACACACACTCACACACACTCACACACACTCACACACACTCACACACACTCACACACACTCACACACACTCACACACACTCACACACACTCACACACACTCACACACACTCACACACACTCACACACACTCACACACACTCACACACACTCACACACACTCACACACACTCACACACACTCACACACACTCACACACACTCACACACACTCACACACACTCACACACACACACACACACACACACACACACACACACACACACACACACACACACACACACACACACACACACACACACACACACACACACACACACACACACACACACACACACACACACACACACACACTCACACACACTCACACACACTCACACACACTCACACACACTCACACACACTCACACACACTCACACACACTCACACACACTCACACACACTCACACACACTCACACACACTCACACACACTCACACACACTCACACACACTCACACACACTCACACACACTCACACACACTCACACACACTCACACACACTCACACACACTCACACACACTCACACACACTCACACACACTCACACACACTCACACACACTCACACACACTCACACACACTCACACACACTCACACACACTCACACACACTCACACACACTCACACACACTCACACACACTCACACACACTCACACACACTCACACACACTCACACACACTCACACACACTCACACACACTCACACACACTCACACACACTCACACACACTCACACACACTCACACACACTCACACACACTCACACACACTCACACACACTCACACACACTCACACACACTCACACACACTCACACACACTCACACACACTCACACACACTCACACACACTCACACACACTCACACACACTCACACACACTCACACACACTCACACACACTCACACACACTCACACACACTCACACACACTCACACACACTCACACACACTCACACACACTCACACACACTCACACACACTCACACACACTCACACACACTCACACACACTCACACACACTCACACACACTCACACACACTCACACACACTCACACACACTCACACACACTCACACACACTCACACACACTCACACACACTCACACACACACACACACACACACACACACACACACACACACACACACACACACACACACACACACACACACACACACACACACACACACACACACACACACACACACACACACACACACACACACACACACACACACACACACACACACACACACACACACACACACACACACACACACACACACACACACACACACACACACACACACACACACACACACACACACACACACACACACACACACACACACACACACACACACACACACACACACACACACACACACACACACACACACACACACACACACACACACACACACACACACACACACACACACACACACACACACACACACACACACACACACACACACACACACACACACACACACACACACACACACACACACACACACACACACACACACACACACACACACACACACACACACACACACACACACACACACACACACACACACACACACACACACACACACACACACACACACACACACACACACACACACACACACACACACACACACACACACACACACACACACACACACACACACACACACACACACACACACACACACACACACACACACACACACACACACACACACACACACACACACACACACACACACACACACACACACACACACACACACACACACACACACACACACACACACACACACACACACACACACACACACACACACACACACACACACACACACACACACACACACACACACACACACACACACACACACACACACACACACACACACACACACACACACACACACACACACACACACACACACACACACACACACACACACACACACACACACACACACACACACACACACACACACACACACACACACACACACACACACACACACACACACACACACACACACACACACACACACACACACACACACACACACACACACACACACACACACACACACACACACACACACACACACACACACACACACACACACACACACACACACACACACACACACACACACACACACACACACACACACACACACACACACACACACACACACACACACACACACACACACACACACACACACACACACACACACACACACACACACACACACACACACACACACACACACACATTTTTTGCATGATTCCAATACCTTCCTTTACAGGTAAGCGGAAGGTAAAAAACTTCCGGATGGCAAAATGAATCAAACAGAAGGAAACGTTCTGAAACTGACCGAAAATTATCGAATCAGATGTTAAAATGGGTAAATACTAAACCAACAACAGAAAGAAACACAATCGATGCTGGTAGTGCAATTTCAATACATCCAGAATTTTCGGAGGGACCTTTAACATCTGCAATTGATGGACATAAAACAGGACATTCCAAATATAGATATTCTGGATGTTGCTAGCACTGCAACTTTAAACATTAGCACTGCTCCAACTATTAAGCATATACAAGAATAAAACGTACAGGTACAATACGATGATCCTGCAAAATGGCCATCCATAACAGATGCAGTGAGATGTTGTCTTGTAAAGCATGGGCCTGTACAAGATATGAACCATTTTTTTCCTGCTTTTGATGATGGTCGCCGATTCAGTTCGGACAGACAGTTTTGCGAAAATGGTTGTTATTTAGTAAATAAAAAAATGCTATATTTTGTTTCCCATGTGTTTTATTTTCAAAATCCTTTGCTGACACTTCGAAAGGTTTTTCAGATTGGAGACATTTAAGTCCCAGAGTTGTACAACATGAAAATGGTTCTCAACATAAAAAAAATTTCTACTTTTAAAAGAATTAGAAGTACGCCTGGCCACTGAAACCACAATAGATGATAATGTTCAAATGGCAATTTCAATGGAAACCGAGAAATGACGTCAAATACTACGTATTATAATAGATGTTATTATGTTTTGTGCCAAGAACAACCTACCATTAAGGGGGTCTTCTAATATAATTGGGAGCCCAGATGGTGGCATATTTTTAAATACTCTTGAAATGATAAGCCACTATAATCCACTACTAGCAGAACTTATCGCAATGATAAAGTGTAATTAGAAAAGTGTAAACTACTTTTCACCACAAATTCAAAATGAAATAATTGAAATTGTTGGTAAAAAAATAAAGAGTCATATCGTTGCGAGCGTAAAAAATGCTAAATATTATTCAATTATGTTCGATTGCACACCGGATATGTCACACACTGAACAAATGTCACATATTATTAGATTTGTAAAAATAGAAGATGACAAATGTTCAATAGAAGAATGTTTTCTAGGTTTTATAGATACATCCGAAAAAACCGGACATGGTCTTGCAGTGGATATATTAAAAAAATTACAGGAAGATTATCTTAATATTAATGACTGCAGAGGTCAAGGTTATGACAACGGCGCTAACATGGCTGGAAAATATCGCGGAGTACAAGCCTATATTCAACAGCTGAATGTAAACGCGAAATATGTACCGTGTGCAGCTCATTCCCTTAACCTAATCGGACTACATGCGGCAGAAGTTTCTCCAATGATGATAACATTGTTTGAAATAGTGCAGTGTATATTTATGTTTTTTAGGTCGTAAATATTATTTTAAAAGGACAGAGTACCACTAGATGGTCTGCTAGGGTAAAAGCTGTATCGCCTCTATTTATACAAATTAAAATAATACACAGGTTATTCGTTGAAATGTCAGATGATTTTACTTTAAATTCCGAAACAATATCAGGAGCTCAAAATTTAGTAAAACAAATAGATTTTCAATTTATATGCCTTTTAAATCTTTGGTGTAAAATTTTAACTTGCATTGATCGTGTTAATATATGCCTACAAAATAAAGCTATATCAGTTGATGCAGCATCAAAGATGTTACAGGGCCTTGTGTCGTCTATATCCGGAATGCGTGAACAAGGAGTACAGGAAATTATAGTACATACTCGACAAACAGCTGAGGAAATAAATATTAAAGCAGATTTTGCAGAAAAACGTAGAAGTAAAAAGAAGCGAATGGGATCCGAACAAGCTGAAGATGAGGGGCACTTATTATTAAAAGAAAATGAGTTTCAAAGAGAATGCAATGTAGTTTTTGACAGTATTTTAACACAACTCCAATTAAACTAGGAAATTTTTTCGAAAATATACCTCCTAGAGGCAAATCATGTAACAATTGATTAACAGGTTGAATCTTATGCTTTGATACCCGCTGAACACGCCTAGGTATGTTATTTACTCGAATTTTCACTCCTTGTGCCCCAAATTCAAGATGGCGGACGAAAATCAGTTTTTTACATTTATCTCAGAAACTATTCATATTAGGTGAAAAAGTGTTATATAAGAAAATGTAGATCATAAAATTCTCTATAAGATAGCTTCTTAACGATTTTCATGAAAGTGGCACAGTTTTCGAGAAAATCGAGAAAATATATTTCGAACATTTCAATCATTAAAAACCAAGTCCAAATTATGTCTCCCTTCATGAAACCGGCTGTCATTTATGAACTAATAATAATATCAACTTCCGGTTTTTTAAATTAAATTATATGAAAATTTTTTTATAAGATATATTATTTTCAAAACTTTTTAGTGCGTTCATTGAGACAAAATGTAAAATTTTGTTCCGAGAAATTTTACCATTTTTACCTTCCGCTTACCTGTAAAGGAAGGTATTGGAATCATGCAAAAAATCGGGTGGTGAATTTTTAGTGGATGAGCACGAATTATGGTCCTTACAACTCATTTTTGATAGTTTCACGATGATGTCTGTGTGTATGTGTGTGTGTGTATGTGTGTGTGTGTGTGTGTGTGTGGTCAAAGGGTGTTAGTCGCATAACTCAAATACGAATTACCCGAAAATTTTGATATTTGGTATTTAACATTTGTATATAAATTGGAAGAGCTCCGTAGATTTTGGTACAAATATCTTCATCGGAAGTGATATTTTTTGAAGATTGAAAAGGTTAATTGTCAAAATTGTATATAAATTTGGAAAAATATAGTATTTATTTGTAATAAGAATAAGAGGAAAAGTTATTTGCAACTTACGTTATAAAAAAATTGTCTTTATCTGGTAGCATTAAAGAACTGCAGTAAAATTTAAAAAATAAATTTATCAAATAAAACGTTGATATCTTGTAATCCATGATCGGTTGATTTTTGTTTCTGCGTAAAAAATATTGACATGTGAGACGGGTGACAAGTTGGCATACTAGCGCTATATAAGTCCTAAGTAAGATATTAAATGTAGTAATTGAACGGAGGATGGCTTCAACACAGCAAAGTTTTCCTGTGAATGAATCATTTTATGCAGGTGATGATTTTTATTTGTATATTTTAAATATGTTTAAAGTCTAGATAAGGCGGAAGGTTGTGTGATGGCCACGTCAGATTTTTTATATTATTCTGTAACTTCAGACCGAATAAAAATATTGACTTCCGGTTTCTTTTATTAAATTCTACGAACATTTCTCTATAAGATACATTATGTTAAAAACAGTTTAAAGCTTTCTTTAAGCCAAAATATTACATTTTTCCCCAAGAAAAAGTTGAGAAATTTTGAAATTTTTTGTATTTATTGTATTTAATGAACTGTAACTTCTAATCGAATAACAATATCGGTTTCTTTTATTAAATTCTACGAACATTTCTCTATAAGATACAGTATTTAAAAAAATTTTAAGGGCGTTCGTTAAGCTTAAATATTAAACTTTTCACCGAGACAAAATTGAGAAATTTTTTAATTTTATTTATTTATTGTCTTTAATGAACTATAATTTCTAAACGAATAAAAATATCTATTTCTGGTTACTTTTATTAAATTCTACGAACATTTCTGTATAAGATACAATATTTTGAAAAGTTTTAAGGGCGTTCGTTATGCCAAAATATTACAATTTTTCCCGAGAGACAGTTTAAATTCTTCGTATTTATTAATGAACTGTGACTTCTTAACGGATAAAAATATCAACTTCCCGTTTATTTTATGATATTTTTGAGATTTTTTTCCATTGTCTATAAATCTAGCGCCTCCAAAATTTTAAGAACAAAGTTCCTAAAAATAAGTTTTCTTATAGAGAATGTTGTGATATACATATTCTTATATAACAGTTTCTTTTACCTAATATTAACAATTTCTGCAATAAAATGTTCTGAAAAGAAACCGGAAATCCATATTTTTATTCGTTTAGAAGTTAAAGTTCATAAAACAGAATAGTTACGAAAATTTAAAAAAAAATCAACTTTCTCCAGGAAAATTTTTGATATTTTGTCTTAATGAAAAGTTGTTAAAATAATATATCTTATAGCAAAATGTTCGTAAAATTTGATAAGAGAAACCGGAAGTCAATATTTTTATCCGTTCAGAAGTTACAGTTCATTTAATAAAATCAATACGAAGAATTAAAAAATTTCTCAACTTTCACTCAAGAAAAAATGTAACATTTTGACTTAAAAAAAACTCTAAAAGGATATTAACATAATGTATCTTTTAGAGAAATATTCGTAGAATTTAATAAAAGGAATCGGAAGTAGATATTTTTATTCGTTTAGAAGTTACAGTTCATTAAACACAATAAATAATTATTTTTTTTAAGTCCCAATTTTGTCTCTGTGAAAAGTTTAATATTATAGCTTAACGAACGCCCTTAAAACTTTTTAAAATATTGTATCTTATAGAAAAATGTTCGTAGAATTTAATAAAAGAAACCGGAAGTCGATATTTTTATTCGATTAGAAGTTACAGTTCATTAAACACAATAAATATAAAAAAATTAAAAATTTCTCAACTTTCTCTTGGGGAAAAATGAAATATTTTGGCTTAACGAACGCCCTTAAAACTTTTTAAAATATTGTATCTTATAGAGAAATGTTCGTAGAATTTAATAAAAGAAACCGGAAGTCGATATTTTTATTCGATTAGAAGTTACATTTCATTAAACACAATAAATACAAAAAATTTAAAAATTTCTCAACTTTTTCTTGGGGAAAAATGTAATATTTTGGCTTAAAGAAAGCTTTAAACTGTTTTTAAGATAATGTATCTTATAGAGAAATGTTCGTAGAATTTAATAAAAGAAACCGGAAGTCAATATTTTTATTCGGTCTGAAGTTACAGTTCATTAAATACAAAATAATATAAAAAATGGTAAAATTTATCGGAAGAAAATTTTACATTTTGGCTCAATGAACGCACTAAAAAGTTTTTAAAATAATATATCTTATATAAAAAAATTCATATAATTTAATTTAAAAAACAGGAAGTTATTATTATTATTAGTTCATAAATGACAACCGTTTTTATGAAGGGAGACATAATTTGAACTTGGTTTTTAATTATTTAAATGTTCGAAATACATTTTCCCGATTTTCTCGAAAACTGTGTCACTTACATGAAAATCGTTAAGAACCTATTTTATAGAGAATTTTATGATCTACATTTTCTTATATAACACTTTTTCACCTAATATGAATAGTTTCTGAGATAAATGATTTTCGGACACAATTTTCGTCCGCCATCTTGAATTTGGGGCACAAGGAGTGAAAATTCGAGCAAATAACATACCTAGGCGTGTTCAGCGGGTATCAAAGCATAAGATTCAACCTGTCAATCAATTGTTACATGATTTGCCTCTAGGAGTGATTTCTAGACGTCTTTTGAAATTATTTTCCTAGTCTAAATGGCGTGTCGAAAATTTATCTGAGCTTGCATCTGACTTTCTTTTTTTAATGGGCCATTCATTAGGAAATTTACCTGCAGAGGATTTGAAAAAATCAGCAGCCGATTTAGCACTGAAGTATTGCAATGATTTAGATCCCAACGAATTTTGCAATGAAATTCTATATTTTAAAGATCAGGTCAAATCTCTCATTCCAAATTTAAATACGGTTACGCCCTTAGAAATATTAAACACTATACATAAATATTCGCTACAAGATGCATACCCAAACATTGATATAGCTTTGCGCATATTTCTAACATTACCGGTAACTGTAGCATCTTGTGAGCGTAGTTTTAGTAAGTTAAAAATTATCTGAGATCTACGATGACTCAAGATCGCTTATCAAATTTGGCTATTATATCAATTGAGTATGGAAAAGCAAATAACTTAAATTATGATTCTTTAATCCAAGAATCCGCTTCAGTAAAAGCACGTAAAGTTAAATGTAGGTACTGTGACGATGTTTGGGTCGAGCACAAGGAGGTTTGGCGTTGGTTGCTCGGGCGCCAAACGGTTCGGGTAGCAGGGCTGGGATTTTCCAGAGGTTTGCGAAATAAAAACACAGGTTGATGTTGATGTCGTTGGTTATATTTGAAAGGAACGTTGTTACACCTTGCTTACAGCACAGAATATTGCACTAAATTTGCCTAACAACCGGTCGCCACGAACACTGAGCCGCTAAAATTGTCTTTACCTCTCGCTAGTGTCGGCGTCCTTGCCGATACCGGCCTGAAACTTGGTGTGTCACCTTCGTTAACCTTCCTTGTTCCGGTGCCGTCACTTTTAGAAAACCGACGCCCGGCGTCGCGACGTTGATTTTCCCGAAAATGCTCCAAATGTACTGGGCTATCGATGCCGAGTACTTCGAGCCGTGGGACGAGTGGTGTTTGAAAACGACGCTCGGCGTCGCGACGTCAGTATGCCTCGGTAAGGTTTTCAGTGATGAGGAACCCGATTCCGAAGAGTGGAAAACCAAATGTTCTCTAACTCGAAAACGACGCCCGGCGTCGGGACGTCGATAGTCTCGATCGACCTCTGACGGCTACTAGGGTCGGTTCCCGGCACTAACTTAAAATCGACGCCTGGCGTCGCGACGTCTAAGGGTCGAAACGGTCTCAAAGGCTGGACAAGGTTACCTAGTGCAATATGTCTACCCCCTGTGGATGCTTCCAGCCCTCTCGGAAGGTCACGCTACTTATTAGGTAACTTTGGCGGAGACGGTAACAGGAAAAGGGCCTGAAGGGCCGGATGGACGGTGCCTAGAAAATATGTTTACCGTCTGAGGTGCTTACAGCCAGCTCGGAAGGTCGCACTATTTTCTAGGTAACGGTGATGGAGGCGGTAACAGGTAAAGGGCCTGAAGGGCCGGATGGACGGTGACTAGAAAGTATGTTTACCCTCTGAGGATGCTTATAGCCAGCTCGGAAGGTCGCACTACTTTATAGGTAACGGTGATGGAGACGGTAACAGGTAAAGGGCCTGACGGACGGTGCCTAGAAAGTATGTTTACCCTCTGAGGATGCCTATAGCCAGCTCGGAAGGTCGCACTACTTGCTAGGTAACGGTGACGGTGATGATGAACGGTAGCCTGAAGGGCTGTCACGACGGTATATGGCCTGAAGGGCCTGACGGACGATGCAGGGGTGAACGGTTTGTGAACCAGGAGCATCCGTTGAGGTGCCTAGGGCCAGCTCAGCGGATCGCGCTAATTCACAATTTGACAACGGTCAGAGAATACCTTGCTCACCTTCTCGGTACCTGGGTGACTTCTTCAGAACGGTTATCTTCTTTGTACATGAACTGTCGGATGATTGATGGCTAACTACTGCCTTTCTGGCTCTCGAGCCCGGTTTATATACTATTTTACTAATTAAACGGCCTTAAACCTGTGCTCAGTGTTCGTTGCGGCCAAACTTCGTAGTATATCGTGGTAAAAAACGGAATAAGGGTTGCGAGTGGGTTTATGGCAACAAAACCCACTTCACTCGCAAGCCCTTAACATTACATGTTCCTGGAAACTTGAACGGTTCTGAACGGACGACGGAGAGCTCAGATATTTGAAGTCCCTAATAGTGAACTACTTAAACTTCCAACTAGACCGGAGCGTGACTCCAAATATCGCGAGCTGCTCGGCCCTCCGTCAGAAATAAACACTCAGGTGCTCAAAACTTAAACCTGGTGCTTCTACAGTACATGAAAAACAAAAATTTTGTGCGAAGAGTAGCTTCGTCACACCACGTAAAATTTTTTTAAATGATATAGTCCAAGCGACAGGGAGATTATAATAGGCTTACCTGGAAATAATTCAAGAAGTTTTGAAAATTGGCAGTTTGATGTAGTATCATATCGCGAATATTATACTAAATTTGCGACCTCGAGGGACCGCCGCTCCCTCCACCAAATTGGAAAAATGGCGCATAAAATTTGTTTTTTGACAATATCTCCATTCTAGTCACTCTTAGATAAAAATAGTTAATGTGTTAATTGTAGATAATTAAATTCTCTACAACTTTTGTATTAAAACTTTTTTTGTAGAGTTAATAGTTTGAGAGGTATCTCTATGTAAATGAGAGCGTATTTCTTGACATTTCATAAATGTTCTCTTTTCAGCCGAAATTTTATTTGTTGACGACTAGTTATTAGTTAATTATTTGTCTTATACTTTGATAGAAGTTTTTACAAATCATAATGATAAATAAATTATTTATTTGGGTATAGTTTTATGTTTCTATATATTAATACAATGTTTCGGGAAACTTTACGTTGTCTTCGTCCAGGTAATAAATGAATGTGTCAATTATTTTATGTATAAGAGAGCTACTATGATCTAAATATTCAAAAAATTGATGCCTCTGACATTTATTGTTTGACGTCACATATAAGCGCTAACCATACATAACAGTTGTGCAGACGTTGTTTAGACAGTTAAGGTTTAGACATAGTTGATATTATACATTTAACATATGGACAACTTTCTGTTTAAATAAGCAAATAAAAATAATATGAAAATCGTTTAATTTCTTATTTTTCTCATGTTTTCAAAATACTGTAATAAATAGCAAAAATTTCGAGGATTAGAATAACGCAAAACAAAAGTAGATATTTAACACCGTTGATTGGCGGCCATATTGGATTTCTATTTTAGAAATCCTTTTTCAAATGTTTTTATGACACCAAACACGGGATGATTCTGACAAATGAGTTCAAAATGGTGGCCGTTAATGGACGGCCATTTTGAATTTCTTTTTTCGAAAGTCCTTTTCAAATGTTTTTATATAATACCAAGCACGAAATGACTCGGAAGTATGATTATTTGTGGGTGGGGGGAGAGGTTCGTGCCCAAAATTTTGACAGAATGCGTTACCATCGGCGACGAGTCTATGTGCCAAGTTTCAGCTTGACTGGGTAGCAGGAAGAGGCTTAAGTAGCCCTACAAAGCCCGCGCCACAAAACAATCGAAGTTAATACGAAGATTACGTGGTTCCTCTCGGCGAAAATATTTTAATATCGACTTAACTAAGGCCTTAATAAAATTTAAAAATAATGTAATTTAAAGAAAAATGTTCAACAAATCTAATGCTGCGAACCAAATTTTGATATTTTTATTTGTTTAGGAACGACAGTAAGTTGTTTGAACTTTATGAAAACTAATTAATACAAAATTTTGTTGTTTTCTCTCCATGAAAATCCTCAAATTTTGACACAGCAAAATTTTTTTTTAATTTGAAAATTTTCAGTGTTATATAAAAATGTTCAAAGAATTTAATTCTGGAAACCGGAAGTCGATATTATACTCCATTTAATAATAACAGCTGATTTAATATTAGAAATAAAAATATTGTTTTCATTTTTCAGTTTTTTTTCAAAGAATATCTAAAAATTCTGAATTTATCGTGCCTCTTAGATATTTTTCAAATTATGTATCTTATATAAAAATGTGTGGAGAATCCAATGCTTGAAACAGAAATTCGATATCTTTATCCGTTAAAAAATAACAGTTGAAAAACGCAAAAATGAAGGTTTTTTCCTTATTATGTTTTTAAGAATAAACAAAAATTATTCCTTAACAAGAACAACTAGAAAGTTGAAAATTATATTTCTTATAGAAAAATACCTAAGAAATCGATTGCTGAAAACCGGAAGTCGATACCTTTGTTCGCTAAGAAACTACAGCCATTTTTGAGTGGTAAGACAAGGATACTACTTTATTTAAATTGATAGAAAATGCTCAAATTAATTTTCTCGAAAACTGTGCTACTTACGTAAAAACTGCATACAACATTTTTATAGAGAATTATCCATTCTATCTATTTCAATAAAAAATTTTCTCGAAATATTCACTATTTACGAGATAAACGCTAAAAACAAAAAATGGCGGCCATTTTTTCAATATGGCGGAGGGAGCGGCGACTCCTCAAGGTCGCAAATTTAGTATATTATTCGGGATATGAAACTACACTTTCCTGCAAATTTGCAAAACTTCTTTAATTTTTTCCAGGTAGAACTACCTATTGCTTGGACTAATATTATTTTGCTTTCTTTCAAATGTAATGATATTCTTTTGCTTTCCTTCAAATGTAATGATATTCTTTTGTTTAGTTTGTATAAATATAGTGTAATTGTGTTATTATTTATTTATTAGTAAGAATTATTGTAAAATTTAAATGTAATTTGGCATTATGTTGTATATAGGTATAGGTATGTTTGATTATATTATAATAATTTTTTTTCTATTGTCTAATTATTAAGGTGGACAGCCAATTTAATATTTATCCCTAAAAAATGTAACCTTCAACCTTAAAAGTATTTGACCTTGAACAAAAAAAATATTGCCTGCGGCGCTTTTTTTAAATCGAAAATTAGGCGCAATTTCTGAATTTCGCACCAGGCGCCATATAACCTTACTACGGTCCTGTGTTTCATCTTTGAGTTTAGTAAAAATGTTTTTCAATTTCTTTGTGTTGTAAAATACTATTTTTATATTATCTGATTCTAAGATTTTGCCACTTTTGTATGACAAAATAGGGATAAAAGGAATTTTATAATAATTAATGGGTTCAATATTACCAGCAATTCTCTCGTTTTGAGGATTATTCCTATTTATTACTTTGTTAATGACACCAGGTGGGTAATTGTTTAGTACGAAATTATGTTTTAGTTTTTCACAAGAAATTATTCCAACAAATGTAAAAAACTTTTAGGTTTTGGTCCACAATTTTCAGTAGAAAATAATAACAAAGATCTACCAGTTATGAAACTTATAACAGACATAGAATATTGTATCAGTACCCAACAACATCTGGATAGTAGTAACAAAAATGAACTTAGAGCCAAAACTACCAATGTAATAACTAATTTTATACATGAAAATAATAATTCGTAGTTTTCTTCTTTCTGGAAGTATTTCTTTGAAGATTCGTCGCACTCTCTCGTCTAAAAAGGCGGCTTCCCACGACGCGTGGGAGAGGTACAGAGGTTTCCTTTGACTCGTGCCAAATTTACCGACAATTGAAGGGACGGGCTTGCAGCGCGAACGCGCTAGAACGAGCCACGAGCCAACCCCTTCCCACGACGCGTGGCTCGCCAAACCAGGTAGAAGGCGCGTACGAGCCTCGCGCCGTGGGAAGGTCCCTTAAATCTTCAATGTTTTCGGTTCTCTCGGTGTCAATGTTCCGCACTCTGGATTGGTTAAGCGAAGCTTGTTTAGCAGCTTCATGCTCTAATGCAATTGACAGTGCATCACTTATAGTTTTTGTGTGCGCTATTCTTAACGATTTCTGGATTTGAAAGATCTAGAAGTTTCTGTAAATTTGTCTTCCAAAGTTCTAGAGTTTTCTGCTAATTTCTCTTCTAAAATTGTAGAAGTTGCGGCTAATTCTTCTTTCAAAGATCTATAATTTTATTGCAGTTGTTGGGATACGCTACACGCACCTTCAAGTTTCTCCAGATTTTCACCAGCATCTTCTAGAGCTTTTCGTAGACGCTGTTGAAGTACGATCTTGACCCCACCTGTGTCAAGATCACGTTCTTTTAGCTCCTTCTTAAGTTCAGATACTTTTAAGTCACTTCATTTAACTCTCTTTGTCGCCATTTTATTTACTTTTAATTACACTTCACAGTTTATTAACGCCACACCTGGCACCAATTGTAACGTTTTTTATTTATTTAGGTGAAGTGTAAAATCAGAAAACTACGAATATTTATGTAACAAGTTTAATAACGAAAAATAAAAGAAGATTTTTTGTTAATGATAATTAAATAAACACGCACTATTAATTAAACTTAAAACACTAATTATACACTAAGAATATTTATTTACACACTTAACACTACTACGATTAATTATTTATTTAACCACTAAATAACATTAAACTCTATTTATTTGACAATACATGAATATTTAGTTCTATTTATGTCACCACTCAAACATAGACTTCTATTTATGCCACAATTCTAACGTAGACTGACTCACCGTCCGCTCAGGTAGTGTTTTTATACCCACAGCCAGTAATTCTAGAAGAATTCCATAGATTCATTCTAGAATGTCATTAAATTAATTACCGTATCGCGTGACACGATGATTCACCCACTCCCTTCAACACAATAGCGCGCCGGCTTGACTTAAGGTGTGTTTTCGTTGGCGCGTCTAGCGGCGGCGTTTAGCGGCTGCGTCTGGTGGCGAGCACTGCTTCAATGGAATTCTATAGAACCGTTTTGGTTGCGACGTACAGCGGCTGCGAACAGACTGCTCTGTGAGCAGTCAAATCGCTAGATGCTGCGTCTGTTGGTACTAGGAGCTCCACAAATTAGACATTCAAATTCCTTTTCAAAAATTTTCACCGGAATTGGATGAGCTTCTAATTGAAAATGTCAAAAAATATCGTGCTTTGTATGATTTTGAATCAAAATATTATAAAGATACCTATTCAAATCAAAGATGAAATAATAAGTACAAACATTAAAACAAAAAGCGGTAAGTAGGAACTACCTATTACATTAAAATATTGTATAGCTATATTTATTAGGATAGTTAACTATTTAAAAAAAAAACTATCTTCTAAATACTCCGTGTATAATATTATAATAAATGAAAATAAAATACCTATTAGTCCAGTCAAATTAGCTGTTTTGGAGGGAAAAAATTTATATAGTCCTAAAATTTTGCATATATACTTGGGAGTACTGTAGAATCAAATATCCGTCGGGTTACTCCGGCGCAGAGTGCCGCGTCCCCCCAAAATCCTGAAAAAACTTCCCCAAACGGGTACATTGCACTAATTTTTCGCAATTATCTCGTAACCGGTTAATCACACAGAAAATTTTATACTAAGCGAATTGTAGAGAAATAAATTCTCAACATAGGACGATCCGAGTCATTGCTGTATCAATTGTAGTTCACGCGCTAGAGCAGTCGGAAATAACGGGTGGATCGTGACGCGCGACGCAAAATTTGTTTCTTGCGCTTGAATTTTGTAAATTCCTCACGAACAACAAGGGTTACCTCATAAACGTACATTTATGAAAATAGAGCAAGAAATTATCTATCATTACATGCTAATCGTGTTTTGTTATTGTTTTCTTTTTGTACTGTTTTCGAATGATTTTCGTATAAACGTCAATAACACAAAAATTAAATTTACATTATTTAATGAATAATATATCTAATAAAAGCATTTTGGTATGTAAATATAGCATTTTATAACACACCTATTTGTGCACACGAAGTTTTATATCCATACAGGTTATTTTTGCTAACCGATAATTAATTTTATCAAACTAATTGAGGTTAATTATCTTTATTATATTTATTTTTAAACTGACACAAATATTACTTTTTTGTTTCGGAATCTTATTCCGCTTACAATATTTTACAAAATATTTATTTTTAATCATTGGTCAACACATACAATTAATTAAACACAGTAAATAAAAATCAACCCAATATTTTGCAATGTTCTCTAAGAGAATATTTTAGAAGTTGGTCCAACTAAGCAATATCTGAATATCAAAAGATATTGTATCTAAAAGAAAAATGTACAAGGAATTGAATGCCATAAACCGGAAGTCGATGTTGTTATCCGTTCAAAAGTTACAGCTGATTAAACATAATTAATAAACAAAATTACTAATATTTAGCAATGTTCTGTCGAAGAATATGTTATAAATATGGCGAAAATAGTGCATATCAACATTTAAATGAAACTGTATCTGACAGAAAAATGTCCGAGAAATTAAATGCCGCTAACAGGAAGTAAGTATTGTTATCCGTCGAGCTATGGCAGTTGATTTAACACAAAATGAAAAAAAAAAAATCTGCTGTGGCCAGTACACGACCTCTCGCCTAATTCTGCTTATTCTACTAATCTCGAGACTAATCTAATAAATAGTTTTACTTACATTTTAATAGTTTTATGTTCATGTAAGATGTAAACCAAGATGCAAGCAAAAGATGTCAACTGTACTGTCACTGTCAGAATAATTCAAATTTTATGTAGAAACAAATTTCATATCATGGACAACAAGATATAATATTAATTGTACTTTATTTTATTGTTAAATACTACCAGATTCAGCAAATTGTATTTATAATTAACTGTACCCATAGATAATTATATTTTCTTTTATTTTTAATTGCAAATATTGTCATAAATAAATAATGTACCAATATATTTAAAGAAAACTTAATCAAGCTTCAAAAAGTACTACTTCCGGTTTGCGGATTTCTTCCAAAATGTTATCCGGTGTTAAGATACTTATTAAAACCTTAAATATGAAATTTGGTTATTAAAGGTTTGATACTTTTTCAGTTATCGTGGACGAAAAATCGTCAGTCCATACATTCATACAAACACACACACATACACACACACAGACATCATTGTGAAAATAGTAAATTCGTATTGTAGAGACCCTGAAACGTGCTTATCCACCAAAAACTCATACTCGAAAATTTTGACCCATTACAATACCTCTCTTATAGAATATGAGGCGAGAGGTAACAACCATATTTTTATATGTTCTGTTTTAAATTATACTCAACTAACTTGGGCTTAGACAATGTATAAAAATATATTTTTTTGTAAAATATTGTAAGCAGAATAAAATTCTGAAACAAAAAATTGATATTTGCATCTCTTTAAAAATTAAAGATAATTAATCTCAATTAGTGTGATAAAATTAATTATAAAACGATCTTTTAGCAAAAATAATCCGTATGCTATAAAACTTCGCGAGTGCACATACAGGTGTATGATAGAATACTATATTTACATACAAACATGTCTCTATTAGATATATAACTTGTTAAATTGGGTAAATTTAATTTATATGTTATTGACGTTTATACGAAAATCATTCGAAAACAGTACAAAAAGAAAACAATAGGAAAACACGATTAGCATGTAATGGTAGAGAATTTCTTGCTCTATTTTCATGTGGGTACATTTATGAGGTAACCCTTGTAGTTCGTGAGGAATTTACAAAATTCAAGCGCGAGAAACAAATTTTTCGTCGCGCGCCACGATCCCCCCTTTTCTTCCGACTGCTCTAGCGCGTGAACTACAATTGATACAGCAACGACTCAGATCATCCCATGTTGAGAATTTATTTCTCTACAATTCACTAATTATAAAATTTCGTGTATGATTAACCGTTTACGAGATAATTGCGAAAAACAAGTGCAATGTACCCGTTTGGGGAAGTTTTTTCAGGATTTTGGGGGGACGCGGCACCCTGCGCCGGGGTAACCCGACGGATATTTGATTCTACAGTACTCCCAAGTATATACCGTGAGTTTTATTTAACGTGAAACATGGGATCTTTCATATGCATGGTTACGAATTTGACAGCAATGTATTAGAGCGTTTCATTTAAAATAGAACATAGCAAATGAAATATGAATTAATTTCTAATCATTTGAGATATGAAAAAAGTTGCAAGAAATATAAACATTTAATAGATATTTTTTATATATACAATTTCTAACAAATTCTCAAATACACGAAATAAATCAGATAGGTACTTGTCTGAGGCTTAACATCTGCATTATACCAACGTATCATTTGCACCTTTTCTTCAATTTGTATACCTTATTTTCAACAACACAACCCTAATTGAGAGGTAATATTTACTTGATAATGACGCCTATGTTCTATTTTAAATGAATCGCTCTAATACATTGCTGTCAAATTCGTAACCATGGATATGAAAGATCCCATGTTTCACGTTAAATAAAACTCACGGTATGCAAAATTTCAGGAATATATAAATTTTTTCCGCCAAATAGCGTTTTACGAGCTAATTTGACTGGACTATAATGTCTTCAAGCGCTATAAATGCTACAGTTGACTTTTTAATAGTTGCCATTATGCTACTAACTGCAATTCGGTAAAAGTAGTAATGCACTGAACTCCTCAACACTAAACAACTAAAATATAGACGCTTGTTGCAGACATTGAATGAAAACAGTACAAGCGAACGCTATCCGCTGCCGCCAGATGCAGCCGCTAGACGTTGCCGCTAAACGCACCAACGAAAACACACCTTTAGCGAACTGGTCCGTGCAGGTAACTTGGCCGCCGCCACCCGGGCGCCGCTCGTTACAATATTTTTGTCAACTGGATAACATGTTGCCTTATTTTCTTTTAGAAGTCTTTTAATTAATAAAATGCCACTAATTGTTTCGTTCTCCAACCGATTTCGAACTTTCGTTATTAGGTACTTCTGAAAATATTCTTTCGCAAGTTGCAGACGAATGGGGCAACGTCAATAAATTGAAGACGAAGTTTGTTAAAGTAGGAAAAGTTTTGCAGTTACCTGTCTCCATTTTGCCTTTTTTCCTCCAGAAGTCTTCTGTATCGTCATAAGCATAGTTTAAATCAGTATTCCGTAGTAGGCGCCATTCAGTGTCTAAGATTTGTAGTCCATCGTGCTTCATCAAATATAAAGCCGGGGCCAGACATGCAGCATTCGGCGACTCCCGAATGTTCGTGATTTGCCGAACGGAATTCGCCTTTGTGTTCACACATGCGGCATTCGGCGAATAACGAGCAAAAATATGGGAAACTGCCGAACGTTCGCCTAGTTGAACATTAAGTTGTCAGACAACAAAATGGCTTTATTTCTTTCATTTATTCATACAAAATAGAGGACTTAACGAGATTATAAACTTTTTGTAATATGAATCAATCAAATTAACAACAACAACAACAACAACAACAACAAAGATAATAGATTGAGGCCGTCTGGGAGTCTAAATAATTGTTTATAGAAACAATTTGTATATACAATAATACAAATTTCTAACTACGAATAAGTTTGATAACTTAATTACTCGCTACTGAGCTGGAACTGAAGTGAGTGATTCGACAGTTCGCTGTTCGCCGAATCCTGCATGTGTGATCGGTTGTCCGAAACCCCTCTAAAAGAACGTTCGCCCACTTTGATGTGTGCTAGTTTACCGACTTTGGGCGGGAAGAGGCCCCGGCTTAAAATTTTTGATGCTAACAGTGAAATGGAATTGTATTACAACTACAACTGCACAAATTCAAAATTACTTACAAGTGAAAAATCAAATACAACTTTCATATGTAAGAAACTTAATTCACGTGGTGATGTTTCTTCTTTTAAAGTGGGATATCCCATATCTATGTATGAAGAAATAAATAATTATGATTTCTGGCCAGTCGGTATTGCAATCAGGCGGTTTTTTTTTACCGAAAAGAATAGAAACAAATCTCAATAACAAGAATAAAACAAAACCATTTTCAAAAATGTTTCGTATAGTATTCATTAATATTCAATCAATCAATAATAAAATAAATTAAATCGAAGCGTTGCTCAGCGAAAATTATGATGTATCTGTGTTTGCAGTGTGTGAACATTGGTGTAATATATAACTGATATTATAATAAAGAACTATAAATTAGCATCTCATTTTAGCCGATCTAATTTCAGCCATGGTGGTGTGGCGATAAACGTGAAAAATGATATTGAAAAAATCTGACGTGGCCATCACACAACCTTCCGCCATATCTAGACTTTAAACAGAAATGTACACGTATAATCCGGTGCCCATTTAAAATATACAAATAAAAATCTAAAATATTCAAACACAGAAATTTGCATCACCTGAATAAAAAGATTCATTCACAGGAAAACTCTGCTGTATTGAAGCCATCCTCCGTTCAATTACTACATTTAATATCTTACTTAGGACTTATATAGCGCTAGTATGCCAACTTGTCACCCGTCTCACCTGTCAATATTTTTTACGCAGAAACAAAAATCAACCGATCATGGATTACAAGATATCAACGTTTTATTTGATAAATTTATTTTTTAAATTTTACTGCAGTTCTTTAATGCTACCAGATAAAGACAATTTTTTTATAACGTAAGTTGCAAATAACTTTTCCTCTTATTCTTATTACAAATAAATACTATATTTTTCCAAATTTATATACAATTTTGACAATTAACCTTTTCAATCTTCAAAAAATATCACTTCCGGTGAAGATATTTGTACCAAAATCTAATGAGCTCTTCCTATTCGTATACAATTGTAAAATACCAAATATCAAAATTTTTGGGTAATTCGTATTTGAGTTATGCGACATCCGGAATCGGCCCGGACCACACACATACACACACACACGCACACACACACATACACACACACACACGCACACACACACATACATACAGACATCATCGAGAAACTATCAAAAATGAGTTGTAAGGACCCTAATTCGTACTCATCCACTTAAAACTCACAACCCGATTTTTTGCATGATTCCAATACCTTCCTTTACAGGTAAGCGGAAGGTAAAAAACGAATGCCCTAAATTACTACTTAATTCTAAGGAAAGTGACTTCGAATGTACTGCAATTGAATTTGTTACCCTAAATCAAATTATATTATGTATCTACTGAACTCTTAACAGTGATTTGAATTATTTTTTCGACTCCTTGGAAAATCTATTGAATATCGTATCAAATAAAAATAAAAATGTAATTATCTGTGGTGATTTCAATATAAACCTGCTGGAAAATACTCAACGCACACAGTATTTTCACAACTTGTTACAATCTTTTCAATTCCATACTACATTACATACTACTAAATTTTCACCAAATAATTATTCAACTACAGTATTTGATCCATGCATATCTGATCATTTCTGTATATCCTTAGAATATGAAATTCAAGAATCAGTAAATAAAGAAAAATCTTACCTCCCTTCCGCTAGCGGTACCAACTAACAAAATAAAAAATAAAAATATGGAAAATTATAGGCTAATTAAATGCCCCATCCCCCAATTTTAGGCTCTTCAATTTTTTTTGATATAAAAAATTCCGCTAGCGGAAGAAACTGCTAGCGGAACTTACAGTTGTAACAACAAAAACTTATTGGAACTTAGTTGATAATTAAAGGCTAATTATAGGCTCCACAATGGTATACATAAACTTAATATAGGACAATGTCTTAAATAAATATTTAAGAAACTTGTTGAGGGGAAGTGGCCGTGATAACATATGGAGTACCGACAACAACAACAAATATTTTAGTCCCAGAATCGTAGAGCTTATAATTAGCCTATTATTATTGACTATCAAGATTTTCAAAATCAGGACCGTAAGGAGAACTGCTTTTTAGGGGCCTTGGTACTTTATGCGAATGTAAGTCATTTGATGAAAACCGTGAAAATTTTCATTTTTTACTTCCTTGTACGGAGTAATAAGGAAGTATTGTAATCGCGAAAAATTTCGGTTTTCAGATTTTGATGGAAATATCCATTTTGACCTTTTCTGAATCCATTATGACTAGTTTCGTCGTGACGTCTGTACGTACGTGCGTACGTGCGTACGTGCGTACGTGCGTACGTGCGTACGTACGTGCGTACGTACGGACGTATGTGTGTCGCATAACTCAAATACGGTTAGACGTAGAAAGTTGAAATTTTGTATTTAGGACTGTTATAGCATCTAGTTGTGCACCTCCTATTTTTGGTTTCAATCTATAAACCGGAAGTAGTACTTTTTAAAAATATTTCGATAAATATTTAATTTAACACAAATTTTTTTATTTTAAATGAAAGATTATGTGATTATTACCTAAAATCGGTATTTTATAAATATTTTTGTATCTGGTATCATTTAGGAATAATTAAAGTATATATTTTTAATTTAGTATTTCTTTATCTTGTAGTCCATGATCGATTAACATTTGTTACTACGTAAAATTTAAATGATTATGACATGACAGTGACAATAGTAAAATATGCTTTATATCTTCTTCTGCAGTTTAAATAAAATGACTAAAATATATTTGTGAGTATACTAGTATAATAAGTTAAAATAATTTTTTATATTATTCTACATTTTAGTTATTAAGAAAAGTATGAACACACAAGGCGTACAAGGAAGTCATGTGGTGTCCACGTCAGATTTTTTCCCTTGATTTGAAGAGCCTATCATTAGCCTATAATTCTTGAATATCAAGGTTTTCAAACTCAGGGCCGTAAGAATAACTCCTTTTTATGTCCCTTGATACTTGATGCTAATGTAAGTGATTTGATGTAAACTGCATACAAAATTATTTTCTTCCTCGGATTCGAAGAGCCTATAATTAGCCTATAATTATTGACTATCAAGAATTTCGAAATCAGGGCCGTAGCAGAACTGCTATTTGCGAATGTGTTATTTGATGTAAACTACATAAAAAAATATTTTTTCCCTCGAATTCGTAGAGCCTTTAATTAGCCTATAATTATTAACAGTAAAAAAATTCTAAATCAGGGCCGTAAGCAGATCTGCTTTTTAGGAGTCTTGGCACTTCTTCATGCTAATGTAAGTTATTTGATGTAAACTACATAAACAATTATTTTTTTCCGGATTCGAAGAGCCTATAATTAGCCTATAATTATTGACTATCAAGATTTTCAAAATCAGGACCGTAAGCAGAACTGCTTTTTAGGGGTCATATTGGTACTTTTAAAAAAAATTCCCCGGATTCGAAGAGCCTACAATTAGCCTATAATTATTGACTATCAAGATTCTCGAAATCAGGGCCGTAGCAGAACTGCTTTTTGGGAGTCTTGGTACTTTATGGTAAGTTAATTGATGGAAGCTACTTAAAAATTATTTTACCCCGGATTCGAAGAGCCTATAAGTAGCCTATAATTATTGAATATCAAGATTTTCAAAATCAGGGTTGTAAGCGCAGTACTGCTTTTTAGGGGTCTTATTTGTATTTCATGCTAAGTTATTTGATGTAAACTACTTTTAAAATTTTTTCCCCGGATTCGAAGAGCCTACAATTAGCCTATAATTATAGAATTTCAAGTTTTTCAAAATCAATGCCCTAAGTAGAATTGCTTTTTAAGCCCCTTCGTACTTGGGGGTTTACACTTTTTTTCAATTTTTTCGTATATTATTCTTCATAAAATGATATATCAATTTTAATTCTAATTATTAAATAAATTTAAAAATATGAAAGGATTTGCCTAAAAATTATTGAAAACTGATTTTTTTTCTTTCTTTAAACGACCAATGAAAGGCGCGAATATGACGTCACATTCACACTAATCACATGATTACAGTAGTGGATGGATGACTTCCATCAGATTTCCTAAACATGCTCTTAACTATACTATGTCCATCGAACACATAGAGTAATAAAACTAGTGGGCAGAACCAAAACTGCGCAGAAGTAGGCTTTACAAGCAACAAATTTTAAAAAGCAGAAAAATTAAATAGTTTTATTTGAAATAAATATGGAAGAATTATATATTTTATTATTTATGTATAACATAATTTTAAAAGAAATATGAAGTACAATTTTTATTTACGAACGATTTTTTTGATGACCGATCTCAGCAGTTGAGTTTGCCTAGCAGTGTAAAACTGGCTTACCAATAGCAATACCGTATTTCAATTTCGCGCACATTTGTGGGAGGAGCACCTACTCTATCTGTTCGGTGGACATAGTTATACAGTTTATTTTTCTTGTGGTAGGCTTCACGTCATTATTTTCCGAACTAAGAATTAACGAACACCATATCTCCTGTCTGCGTCCTACACGTGCCTACCCCACTTATCTTAAAATTCAACGTTTGTCTAATGACTGCATCTCTTTCTCACTAAAAACATAAAATGCGATAGAGCAACATCGCTTCATCTGTATGGCTGAACAGAAACGTGACGCCCAAATTTTCTTCCACTACTGTTGATTTGATTCGTACGAATTTGAATGATGACGTGAAGCCTACCACAAGAAAAATAAACTGTAGCTAGCTTTCTTTTGTGCTACAAGTCACCATCTATGACGTCATCGTTGTGACGTCATTCATTGTCACGAAATTAGATACAAGTAAACTGGATTTTTATATCAAAAGTGTGAACAAAGTAAATTGTGACAGCTATTTGCATAACCTTAAAATAAATATATTATGTTTCTTTCAGCACATAATAAAATAAATGTTAGTTTCTTGAGAGATATATTCTATGTAATGGCAATGTATTTATTAATTCTAGAGTATGAATGTAGTGTCACCTTGTTGTCTTCTATTGTTTGTACAATTTTTAATTTGAACATTTTACTTGAAAAATAAGGTAGCCTGATTTTATGCAGAGGTTATGTAATAGACTTGTTTAGTGGTTACGTCACACTGGTTCCAAACTGGTTCGTTGCTATGCAAGTCGGTAAAACAGGCTGGTTTGACGATTGCCGTTTGACAATAACTGCGTCTTTAAATTTATTTTGAGATTTAATTGTTTTAAAGTGGCTTAAAATCACGTAATAAAGTTTAGTTCGGTAATAAATTATTTTATAAATGATTTTTGCTTGTCAAACCAAACTGTTTTATCAACTAGCATAGCAACTACCTTAGCAACGAGTGGCCATTTTCTTGTTTGGAACCAGAAAGTGACGTCACACTAAACAAGTCTATTACTGGTAGGTAGCTGCAGTAGGGATGAATATAACTAGATGGCTGCAGTGACTATTCTTGCAACTATTTGGGTTTCGTATGTAAATTATTGTACATCATTTCAGCCAAATAGTTGTTTTCTAGTATATTGCATGTACATTGACAACCATATTGCAACCAAATAACTGTATAATCCAAATGGCTATTATTGGGCAATATTTCATTCCACACAAGCTATATGTCTGTATTTCAGACAAGTAGACATCTTTTTAATCAAAGTAGCCGTGAAGAGAGACAGCCATTTTGAAAACAAGAAAATTTTACTTAAACAAGACGTATTTAATCACTATTGCTGCATTACACATAACGGAAAACCATTTGTAACTTGATATTTTTGCATTGTAAACATATAAAAACTATAATTAGCTATAAAGAAAAATTAAATTAATTTCCATATTAATAAATAAATAACTAAATTATTGTTATTTTTGAAGCGCATCTTTTATTTCGAAGTATCACAACTACATTTAACGACCAAATGATGTTTCTTGTAAATTTTGAGTATTGTAGAGTGCAAATTTTGACTTATAATCTTTATGATTATGATATAGGTATCATGTATATTTGTAAGTTTAGCTTCTTAGGTACACGCATAAATATGTAACATAGACATACAAAATACAGCTATTATATCTACGTACTACAACCAAATAGTTATTTTAAGGCCAAACAACTAAATGGCTGTATTTTGACTGTATTACTTGCCAAGTGGTCACAGCTAAATGGCTGTGACAACATTTTCAAAGCAAGAAAATCTTTTACCACTTTGGCTATGACAACTCTTTAACAACGTTATAATTACGCTGCGATGGCAGCTGCGGTAGCTATATTGCTGTTATTATTTGCTGCAGCAACGTCACCGCAGCTTTTTTACAGCTTCGTGTGCTACTTGGGAAGCCATTATCAATCATTAAACATAATTTTCGCAGTAAATGTAAAATTGTATAAACGAGGAGGAGTGTTGAAATAAATAGTTCGTTTATACAATTATAAAAAAGTTGGCTAAAAACAAAATATATTTATATTATTATTGATTGTATTTTGACAGTATATTGGAAATAGATCGCACGTGAAAGCCAGTTAAATAAATAAGAAGAAGAATAAAATTAGTACATAGATTCAAAAATAGTTTATTTACGTACTGTCAAATACAATCAATAATAATATAAATATAATTTTGTTTTAGCCAACTTTTTACCTCTCGCCTAGAGAGGTATAGGGATCGTGAAAAAATTCGATGTCGAGATTTTTGTCAATTGGCACGTTTTAGCACCTTTAGAACCTATTTTGACTATTTTCACGATGATGTCTGTGTGTGTGTGTGTGTATGAAAGTCTGTATGTACGGTACGCCTACTATAGCCTTTCGTCCCGGTTCATTATCTCAAATTCTACTGAAGATAAAATTCTAATATTTTGCATTATACATTTATATATGTTAATGAAGAGCTGAAAAGATTTTGGGAAAAATCCACCAACCGGAAATGGTACTTTTCTTGTAGCACTATAACATTTTTTGCAAAAATTGTATAAAATAATGCGATTGTTACAATTTAACATACCACACATGAAAGAAGAAATTACATTGTACAATATTTAATCTTACTTGTTTCTATATCTTTAACCAATAAAGAAATATAATTTTTTTAAATATATAATTTTACCTACCACGATTTGTGAATCCCGAAATAGAAATAAAATTTAAAACAAAAATAAAATTGTCAATGTGACAGATAAACAGAAATAATATAATGTATGATTATTTTATATTATTATATCAAATGTTATACGGTGTTGTTGTATTTTATTTAAATTAAATCTTAATATTTGGTTAAATACGAGGTTAAATAATAATACTTCAATGTCAAGGCCAGAGGTATTGTAACGGCCACGTCAGATTTTTATAATCGTATAAACGAACTATTTATTTCAACACTCCTCCTCGTTTATACAATTTTACATTTACTGCGAAAATTATTATGTTTAATGATTGATAATGGCTTTTGATCTATTTGAAAACTTTTAGTTTTTTTTATCAAATTTAGACAACTCTGATTGTCTATATTATTGTTGCACTGTCTGTCTTTCAGTAAATCAACTAATTGCCAAGTCCCAGTCTTCTCAAGAGATTCCTTTTCATCTTTCATTGCATTTAACCAATTCTCCTTTTCTTTACTTAATATTGCCTCATTGTAAGTTTTTGGTTCTACAATATTCTTTTTTACAATAAAAATTTGTTGGTTTAATCGTAGTGGTGGAATTCCTTTTGTTGATCGTTCAGAAACGCGGACCTTTTGGTTTTCAGATTTTTCACATAACTTGTTGAAATAAATAGTTCGTTTATACGATTATAAAAAGTTGGCTAAAACAAAATATATTTATATTATTATTGATTGTATTTGACAGTACGTAAATAAACTATTTTTGAATCTATCTACTAATTTTATTCTTCTTCTTATTTATTTAACTGGCTTTCACGTGCGATCTATTTCCAATACTAACAAGTAAAGTGATACCGTAAAGTGAGGCTACTTTGTGACGATTTTGGAAGTTTTTTGAAAATATCTCATTGGCTATTGCTCCGTCCAAATGCTTTAAAAATGACATGAATGGAAAGATTGAACCTTTTGCTTGCATTTGCTATACGATTTGTTAAAATATATCTTGCATAAAAATTTTTTTATCATTGTTATAAAATATTTTATTTTTTGTTCGGGGCCATTTTCATTTGAGACGCTTATTAACAGGTCACAAAGTAGCCCCTGCATTTTTTCATTTTTATTATAACCTATAATCATTTAAAAAATTATTAATAATTTGTGTATAGTGGGAAATAATAACATGGAACTGTGCAATAATATGCTACTGACTTGTTTCTGAATACCTGCACGCGTTTATCTTCACCAATAGAAAGTATCCTGACTTTTACAGCTGATGCACAGCTGATTTTTCTTGAGATCAAATATGGCTAAAATAGATAAACCTACACTATAGTTAAGGTTACGATATTTGGTACAATGAGGTATTATACCATCTAGTAGCGATATTTTTTTACTAGAATTTTCAAGGGTTCAGTATTTAACCACTGGACTTTGTTGTTCGAGAACGCACTGTCCCAAAGTAACACCCACTGGCACAAAGTAGCCCCACTTTACGGTATGTGAAATTCATTTTAAACCTGAATTTATTTTTATATCTGGTTCTAATGAAACAAGAAAAATATTATTAAAGCACGCTGTTCCCTATTAATTTATTCAGTCGAAACCAAAATCTCCAGAACTTCAAGTTTTACCAGTGAGTGTTGTTTACAAAAATAAATAAAAGTTTATAAATGAAGCAAATAATGACCTCCCGGAAAATATTGATGAAATTTGTTATGTTACACCGTCTAAAAAAACACATTGTGAACTAACATTTGAACCTGATTTAAAACAAATAGAGTTCGCAAATTCAAAAAATTTAAAAGATACGCCCACAAACATTAAATTAAAATCAAAAATTAGAAAACAATTCTGTTTGCTATACTGAGCCATTATTCCGTTTTTGATATTTAAACCAAACTATGTTTAAAATTCGAGATCCAAACTTGTATTCTTAGATTAGATACTGAAGTTTAAAAATCATTTATTCGTTTGGCGCCTCTTCACATAGCGTACTACAGTGTTGCTATCTTGCGGCAGTTACTATAAGTAAAAAGTGATAGTAGTTCATTTCCGAGACTTAGATGGCGTTCGCGTTTTCGGAAAAATTTACGCGCTACACATAATTCCTATAGCTTTGCAAATCTTCCCCTGTATTACTACTAACTAAATTTACTCAGCATTATGTTGGTTTATCAGATGGTTTAGGCACTCAGATGATAGTAGAGAGTGCATCGCAGGGGTGGCAATATTATAAATATGTACTCATAATGTATGTAACAAATTGTTAAAAACTATTGACAATTTATTGTTGTTATAATTTTCGCTTTTTACTTTATCTGTAATTGTGATTGTTGCAAATTATTTAAATTTACTGATGTACAAATATATTTGATACTTTCTTTTTAATGGATGTTATAATTTACTTGACTGGTGGTAGTTAATGAGAAAAGGAGAAAAATTTCTGGGATGCAGTCACTAATAATTTTATTTCTCAGTCGACTAGTTTCGACGTCACATACGTCATCATCAGGAGCTACATTAAAGGAATAACAATTACAAGTTTTTTCTATATAAATTAATTTGTACAATACAATTACTTACATGAGAAATTTAAATTTGTGTAAAAAATATGAAAAAAACATTTACTGTATAAAGTAAAACATTAGGAATTAATGTCTAAAAGTTTTTATATTTTGAAAATTGGAATATTTCAAAAATTGTCAATAAAAATTAATCTTAAAAAACGTTGTCACACCTTCAACGAAAACTACTTAAGTAAGTTAAATCCTGTTGCAATTCCGAAGGTCAACCGATGCAAAAACCGCGCAACAATGATAAGAACAATGTAAATTTGAAAACGGATACGCTATATATTAGCAAAATTTACAATAATTTACTGAAGTTAAACACTAATACTAGTTGAATTAACTAGAATAGAAGGGATAATTGCAGCATTTAAATTATTTTGTTGGCGCGGTTTTTGCATCGGTTGACCTTCGGAATTGCAACAGGATTTAACTTACTTAAGTAGTTTTCGTTGAAGGTGTGACAACGTTTTTTAAGATTAATTTTTATTGACAATTTTTGAAATATTCCAATTTTCAAAATATAAAAACTTTTAGACATTAATTCCTAATGTTTTACTTTATACAGTAAATGTTTTTTTCATATTTTTTACACAAATTTAAATTTCTCATGTAAGTAATTGTATTGTACAAATTAATTTATATAGAAAAAACTTGTAATTGTTATTCCTTTAATGTAGCTCCTGATGATGACGTATGTGACGTCGAAACTAGTCGACTGAGAAATAAAATTATTAGTGACTGCATCCCAGAAATTTTTCTCCTTTTCTCATTTCTTTTTAATGCCTATTTCTCGTATGCCACTTATTACTTTGTAACATTATTGCCTTGTTTATTTAATAAATTCTGTAAATTATTTGTGCCTAAATTATTATTCATATACTTCTTTGGTAGGTAATCATATTTTATTTCGATCTGTCATTTTAAATTGAAATTACAATTTGAACACGAGAACACGTTTTGTTTCTGCAAAGTTTTGAATGCAGCGCCAACTTTTGTAACCAGATTGACCGTTTGTCACAGTGTAAATCAGGTTCCTAGTTACTGTCTTCTAAAAAAAACAAAGTATAGTAACTTTATTCTTGTAGCGTGTTTGTAAAATAAAAATGTGAGTGTACGCAAGAACGCCACTGGTAAAAAGCATATGGAGTGGGGTTCAGCATGCCCAGTGCGTGCGGGAGTGTAGTTGTTGTAGCCGGGAAAATAATGTTGATCAGTGTTAAGGGTGTTAGACATGAGAATAAGGGTTTTTGTTTTAAGTTTGAGTACGAAATGTTATATTTTATTATAAATCAATATTAAAATCAAAATCAGGATTATTTAATTTAAATTTCACAATTTCAAAACGAAATTCCATTTTTTTGACTTTGAGATTTTCTTTTTCAATAGTAATATAATTTTCAGAAAACGCTTTTAAAATATTGATAAATTCTGAATTTTAATTCATTGTTTCATTATTATTTTTCAATTCTGTCAAGACATTATAACGGTTTAACTCTTATTCGCCTGCTTGTTTGATTTGTTGGAATTATTCGTTCTTTGTTAGACTGTTCTTGAGTTGTATTTTTGTTTAAAGGTGTAGTGTATTGGTCTTCATTTTGATTAGTTTTATAAGTTGGTTGCTCGGTAGATGTATTTATACGTGGTACTACAGAATTTAATTCTATATCTGTGTTATCTTCTTCGATAGATATGTTCACATCGGTCACAGTGTTACAAGTTTGTTGTGTAGAAGGTATGGCACATTTTTCAATAATTCCATCATATGGTGAGACACTTGATGCTCATCATTTTACAACAATTTTACGATTTTACCCCAGACCGCCAGAGCTCGTTCTTCCATATCTGTTATTAATCTCTTAAAATTGCAAAATAATAGTTATATCTATAGCATAATATGAAAAAAGAAAACGGAATTGTACATATACATTTATGTTTATAAGTCTAGATATGGCGGGTGGTTGTGTGCTGTCCACATCAGATTTTTTTAGTTTATTTAACTACATAACTTACAATACAAACAACGTATCCGTTGTCCGCCATTTTTACCTCCCGCTTACCTTAAGGGATCATGTAAAAAATCGGGTTGTGAGTATTAATATAGATAAGGGTCCTTACAACTCATTTTTAATAGTTTCACGATGTCTGTATATGTATGTATATATGTATGTGTGTGTATTCGAATTACCCAAAAAATTTATACTAATTGGAACAAATGCTAATATTTTGGGACAAATACATTGACCGGAAGTGGTATTTTCTTGAAATAATTTGCATCTTACATTATTTTTTTAACAACTTTTCTATATCTCGTACCTTTAAAGGAAAACTATTTTCAAAAATATGTAATTTTACCTACCACGATTTGTAAATCAAAATATAGGAAAAAATAATTAAAAATGAAAATGTCAATGTGACAGACGTAGGTAAACACAATTTCAGAAATGTTTGTGGTACCATTTTTAAAGAAATATATAAATATTATTAACTGGACATAATGTAATAAGAAGGTAATAATAAAGTAAAATTTTATCAACAAAGAGCTAATTAAAGAACTAAGAATTAAAAAATTTACAAACAGTTTGTGTATTATGAAATATATTGCAAAATTATAATTTAAGGAAGCCCAACTAAAACCAAATTCACATTTATTACATGATGTTATGTGATGGCTACATTAAATTTTTTATAATATTACCAAATCAATAAATGACAATTCTGAATACATTTCTGTACTGAGCTGTCTTATAGATATAGCATAGGTACTAGCTGAGCAATATAGGGAATTTATACTGCACTTTTTGATACAAGCATGAAATTTTGCTCAGAGCTAGACATACCTTGGTATACATTTTAAGATATTGAGGCCAAAAAAATTCTTCTGCAGACAGAAGTTATGACGTCATCAAGATGGCGGCCGCTTCATATCGGTTTTATTAATTTAATTCGAGAACCACGTATCCGATTTTCGAATTCTTTTTTTTAAATGAAAGATCTTTAAATATTCTTTCAGATAAATATATAGAAATGTCAAATTTACTGGTAATTAATTGATTATTTAAAAAAATAAGATCAGAAATTGATATTTTCATTATTATTTTCGCTATATTTTTTGTTGTTTGTCATTAAATTTTCTATACAATGTGTATTTTGTATATTTTTTTTGTTATATCGTTAGGCTGTAATTCTTAATCTCACACTAATAAGTTGCGACAGGGAACTTTGTTACCCTTCACCGTCGCGTTGTGGCGTTGCCGAAATTGACAAATATCAAAGATTTTAACAATGCCATATTAATTTTACACCCTTACTGCACTCTTTTCCAAGGGCTAACGTATATGAAAAAAAAATGTTCACATAATATTTTTTATTATAATATGAAGCTGTTTTGTTTACAACGAACGTTTACAAAATTATAGAAACAATAATTTTTTAAATATAAATTTTACTGAAACTTTGGTTTTAAATTAATAACATAAATAGACAGTATGCAAAAAACGTTAACACAATGTTACAGTCAAAACAATAATTATTGGTTGACGGCGATAAACATGTTATTATTGAAAATAACAGCAATGTTAAGAATTTTTTGACAACACAACATTTGCCAGGTTTTTCTTTGAAAGCCCAAGACACCTGCAGTGTAACTGTAAAAGTTTATAATAATTGCACGTTTCACGGCCTAGAAAAATAGAAAATATTTAATATTGTATCCATTCATTACCTATGTTCTTTAATAAAATAAATAAATACTGACTTATTAAGAAAATCTGATTTTGAGGTTAACTGAATTTTTAACGTTGTGTGAGAAGTAGAAAGAGAAGATATGTGCGACGGAGAAAGAAGACATGTATGAAGAAAAAGAAAAATGTAATAATACCAGTGCGCACTGCGCAGGTCTTCTGCCAGTAGAAAGATAGCGAGAAGTAAGTTGAAACAAACAACAATGGCTTATTGATATGAAAGTATTGTTACATTCATGTAAAATTAGTGTACAGCATTGTGCATATTATAAAGTTGATGTTGTAATATACGAAAACATAGTGAAATTCAAGAAATCTTGTTCAAATTGATTAAGAAACCATTATAACCCCACATTAGCGTTAACGCGTTTGACATTTGAATATTTAATTTTAGTTAGTAATACCAACCATATCATACAAACTTTTGGGTGTTATAAAAAAAAGTCCAGCGACATTCATTTGAGTTTCATAAATATGCTTTTATGAACGCCAAATACAAAAAATTATTGTAAGATACTTACAACTTATACTGAATTTTTTCATAAGAATCGGATAAAGAGCCGTACAGTTATGACTCATTGGAAAATCCTACATTTATAATAAGTAATGAATCCTCAGAAGTAACAACGGATGAAGAATACAACACAGATACGGATTAATGTAAGAAACTATGTAGTGATAGTATAAGCCCAACTGTCAGTTCAATTCAGAACACAGAAAATGTGAATACAGTTTCAGTCAGTAATTTGACGGCTGTTGTAAATGAAAATTCGACTGTACCTGTGTGTTGCAATGTCGTTGAGGAACGTGATATATCTGAAGATGTCCCTCTTTGGACGAATACATGAAAATTTTGAATTTACAGCTATTCACGGATTAAATCCGGAAGTTGCAGCTGTCTGTCAAATAGTTATCCTTCAGAATTTATCGAATTATTCGTTGATAATTATGTTCTACAACATATAGTAGATAAGACAAATTTATATGCAAACCAAATATTGATATCCGGTAAAGACATTTCGGAGCGTTCTCGTTTACATGCTTGGAAACCTACAACCGTACAAGAAATTAATTTTTTTATTTTGGTATTTTTGGATACATGGGTATTGTAAAGTTGCCTTCTATAAGAGATTACTGGTCGAGAGAAAAGAAATTTAGTGTCAGCGTATTGCGTCATGTTATGAGCCGTAATAGGTTCGAGCTACTATTAAAAGTTTGGCACTTTAGCGGCAATGACCAATGTCCGGAAGGTGATCGGGGATATAAAATTGAACCGTTAATAAATCTTTTAATTCCTAAATTTCAATACGCTTACAAGCCTGGCCTCAAATTTTATATCGATGAAACTCTAATTCCATTTAGAGGGCGAATTAAAATGAAGCATTATATACCACAAAAAGCGCACAAATATGGTTTGAAGTTATTTAAACTTTGTTCCGACAATGGAAATACCTGGAATTTAAAGTTGTATTGTGGAAGAGAAAAAGATATTCACACATCAGTCCCTACAAACATAGTTATGAAACTGTCAGAAAATTTGCTGAATTCTGGGAGAATAGTTATATCAGATAACTATTATACTAGTTTAGAACTAGCTAATAAATTATTGGATAATAAAACACATCTGATTGGAACACTACGGACAATTAGACGCGGAAATCCGGTAGAAATAATAAGAAAAAAAATTGAAAGTTGGAGAAATAATTGCAAAAGAAAATAAGCGCGGCATTTGTATTTTAAAGTGGAAGGATCGAAGAGATGTCCTAATGTTATCTACCAAACATACAGATACGACTGTTACCGTAAAACAACATACAGGAAATGTGGAGAAACCGGCAGCTATATGTGACTATAATAAAGCGAAAAGGTCTATAGATATATCCGACCAAATGGCTAGTTATAATATCGCTCTTCGTAAAACAGTCAAATGGTATCGAAAAATTGCACTGGAACTGCTTCTCAGCACTGTAATTGTAAATGCACATTTCCTTTATAAAAACATCAAACAAACAAG
>OX384033.1:27108649-27113649 GCA_947534325.1 Agonum fuliginosum | reverse complement strand
AGTTGCTAATACATTCAAGTGAAATACATAGTAGGTATAGCAGTCGTATAGCAGTACTTCGCGATAGTGGTAAAACATGAACTTGTAAATTATTAATTAGATTAACTACTAACGGTTTATTTAAACGGTAATAATTTATGGTAATATCATCCAAAATATCAAAGGGGTTTTGTCGATCTCTTAAAAATCTTTTTTCTGATGGCATGTAATTTTTGTATTAATATTTTTATAATAACATACGTTGTAATTCAAAATCATTTTAAAACATACTCTGTAGTCTTCATTCATTAAAAAAGATATAAAAACAGGCTCTGGATTGAAATTATCCATGTTCATATAGGTTATAGAGCGCTGTAACGACTTATGGCCAGAAAATCCTGTCCATAAAACTTATAGAAATTCTATAACTCTATAGTGGCTATAGAAACATACAGAATCGCAATTTGCTTACATTCTGTAACTAACGACAGTTATGGAGCTTATAGCGCTTATAGAAGCGTACAGAATAGACCCATTAAATCTTATTTCTTAGGTTTAAATACAACAACATCTCAAATTTATAATAATCTGACTTCCCCGAATGTTTTAAACAATATCTTATACATACAATAAACAGCAGAACAGCACGCATTCTGTACGATTGAGGTCCTACTCCATTCTTCACCATGTCAATAACTAATTGAAAGAACGAGTTGTCCCTATTTTCTTCAATCTATGAAAAAGAAAATTGCAAAAAATCAACAAATCCGTCAAGTTTAAAATGATAGGAATTTTCTTTTTAACTTATAGAAATAGTTCTAAAAAGAAACGTGCAAAAACCCAAAAACCAAGTATAAATCTAGGATTTTTAAAATCTTAATATTACCTATTTTAGAAAGGCATCATTGTCGACAGCTGCAGTAAAAATTATTTGTACCAAACTGTCGAAAGCGCAGGTGGTACCTACAGAAACTTTTTTGTTGTGGATGTCTACGGCGGCGTGAAGAACTGTTCAGTTGCCATTTTTTAAAAGTCAATTTTTAATGTTTTTTCTACTGCAAAGCATCTTTTGCCTTTTTTATGTTATTTCCAATGTAAAGAGCTTTATTTATGTTTTCATAAGGGGCCATTCCTTGTCCTCGCCAATTTTCGGTGTCTCGCAAAGCCAGAATGTCTCTGGTGGAAGCACCCTTGTCACACGTATTACAAATACGCCTCGAACCGTATCTTTCTTCATCGTTGAATGAAACGGAACAGAGAGGAAACGGATGGACATTTTTTTTGCAAACAATGCATGTATGTGCACCTTGTGGCAAATTTCCATTTGTACAAATTCCAAACCCGTCCATGTTTGCTATGACCACCTTCTTTTTCCTTCTCTGATGTTCCGTTTGCAGAATTTTCAGAAAACGATTCGCAGATCAAAACATTTTCAGGTGACTCGTCTTGACTTCTCTGCAAATTGTTTGATATTGTGTTATCGTCAAAGTTACCCGCAACAATATTGAGCTTGCCCTGTAGATATTTGATGTGCTTATCAACGAAAACATCGCAACGCAAGAGGGGTTGTCCATGTCGTAGAAGGACGTTTTTTATTTTGTTTAATTCACTTTCACAGTTGGTTTCCCAAGTCTGGCATATATAATGGGTTTATATCTTACCGGCGTCACCTTCCTCTTCCAGTGCTCGTTTTGCTTCATTCATTATGTTTTCCCCCCAAGTTGACCATTAATTAATATCATCGTCAGATGTGTCAATTGGGTCGGAATGAAGCGACGAATGCAAATCTTCATGCAAGGTTTGCGGAGAGTCAGCGATGTTTTATGCTTCTTCTAATAAAAAATAAGATTATTTTATATATTATTCTTTTGATATTACGAGACGATCGGGCAAATTAACAAATGATTCAAAAATTCAAAACAAATGGAAATTTAACCAAGAATTAACTAAGTGGAAGTAGTTTTTTATTCTGAACATCTTTCTTCCTTACACCTTTGCTCTAAAATTAATACGTGAAGAGAAATCGCTTAATTAAAATTTTTACATTGAGCTTCCTATGTTCGGTAAAAAGTAGATACTCAGAATATAGTAAATGTTACCTGTAATTAATTGCTGAAGTTTGTTCTTCTCCTTTTCACACACGGATGAATGTCCATTCGGTAAAAGTCCGGCACAATTCGAGTAGCAAAAAAAAAAATAGATTTAATAATAAAATTGTAGAAACAAAAGCGAAGCCTACAATTTTTGTTTCTACAAATTATTAATTGGCCAATCGCAGCAAGATAAAACCGGTTTACTCTCTGCTGCTTAACGACTTTGAAGAACCGCACGTAAATGTGAATAAAATAAGCTTCGTCGATTCGCAAGTAGCATGATGGCAACGGATTAGAGAAGCACTTGTCGGCGTAATCGTCGATATCCTTCGAAAAAGTGAAGGCTCGGGCAATGGCATTCAATAATGCTCGCGAAAAGTCAATGACTACTTTTTTCGGAATTGGTGCTCCTAACCGAATCCAAACCATTAGCCAATGATGGATAGAGTCGGTATTGTGCGATTCCGTTAACATTTGCGCTACACTAAATTGGTCTTTACCCGAATGTACAACAATGTGGTAAAGGAAGATGTTGCTTGACGTATTGTTGTAGGGTTTTGCTATTTTATAGCAAATGCAGCCAGTTGCATCAATTGAAATCTTAATATTTTGTTGACAACAATACGATTGGTATAAATGCAATTGCTCAACCGTAAAGTAGTGAATCGTAAATGGTGATGCGCACAAGGCCTTTATTTCGTTAATGTACTTAAAGATTAACATTAACTTAAATAAGGCTTGAAATAGATCAGGATCAACGTAGGTGGACGCTAAGTAATCGTGCTTTGCTCCGTGACAAATTTCTGCTGAATACAACGTTGGTGGCTCAGGATCACAAAAAAAAGATCCTTGGCTTTTTCAGCTCGATAGACGTCGACCGTTTTGGTTATCAGTTCCTTGCCTATTTCCCTACGAATAGGCTGCCTCAACCAACGCGTACTGCATTTTTTTCCTGAACCAACTTCGACCGCACATTTCAACGTGACTTTGGATTCGCTTGTGGTTATGTCAATGTTCAATCGACTTCCACACTTACAGTTTCCTAAAAAAATTCCGACTATTATTGTAACGAAGAAATAAATAAAAGCAAAAGTTAATGTATCTCTTCTGTTACAGGGGAGGGGGAGGTTTACTGGTTATATTATAGAGATACAATGTATGTACTAAAACCATCAAATAAATTTATGTTACTTACCTTTGATGTATCCGGAATCTCCAGAACTTGTCAAATAATGATTTTTGAACAAAAATCCACAAGTCAATCGAGAAACTTCCAAAATCTTATCGGATATCACAGACTCCCACACTCCAGGCTTTAATCTCTTCCAAACTCGTCTTCTTCTTCCCTTCTCCTGTTTTCGAAACGTTAATTTAAGGAAGTCTTCTTTTTTAAATGGAATGTCAAAATTATGAGTATCGACATCTATGAAGTCGTCACCTGCTAACCAGGGATGGAAATCAATCATTACTTGATATTAAAATATTTCATGTAATAGAAAAAGTTTTAGTACAAATTTAAAATGTAATTAGAAAAGGATATTATTATTAGTAATGAGTAATTGAAATTTTGCCAATTAAGAATTACATTTCTAATTATTATTTATCCAAATACAAATTACATTTGAAATTTGCAAATGAACTTTAATTAAATATTTCTCAATTAGTATGTTATTAAATACTTCAACCATACCTGTTGCTGACTTTTTTGAATACGACGTGCCCATAGAGCCGCTACTGTTGCGAATTGGCAGTTTCTGCGCGATTTTTTTTATTAAAAAGTTTGCAGGCGTACATGTGCAATGAATTTGGCTTCAACTTGTTATTCAACCGCTTCGCTATGTCTTTCCATATCGGGTGAAGCTTCGAAATTACGTTTGCGTTTCGCACAATCTCATGTCTGTTCTCACTTAAAATTTTGCGAATTTCCAATGGATCCGTTTGTGGCGGACGTCCGCGGAAAAAAGCAAACTCTTCCAAAATGACAGGAGCGAACACGAGACAATTCTTGGGCTGGTCAATCATGCGTTATAGAAACGAATAATTAAAATGTTATACTTATTATTTACTACCATTGTAATTGTTTATACAATTATAAAAACGTTTGATATATGTTACTTTATTCACAATCAGTTAATAATATGCAAATTTCTGATTTCTAAAAAGTTAACTTTAATTCTCCAACCGGTGGGAAATTTTAGTTTCCACCCTAAGAAATTTATTAAAAATTGGATTTAAATATTATTATTATCGAAAGATGCAGACTTGAAAAATAAATTTCAAATGCCTCTTGACAATTTAGCTTCTATTACTCTGAAAATGAGATATTTATAAAAAAAATCTGACGTGGACACCACATGACTTCCTTGTACGCCTATTAAACTGTTCATACTTTTCTTAATAACTAAAATGTAGAAATATAATAATAATATAATATTATACAAATATATTAATATATAAGTACTACTACTACTGCTACTATACTCACAAATATATTTTAGTCATTTTATTTAAACTGCAGAAGAAGATATAAAGCATATTTTACTATTGTCACTGTCATGTTGTCATAATCATTTAAATTTTACGTAGTAACAAATGTTAATCGATCATGGACTACAAGATACCGAAATACTAAATTATAAATATATACTTTAATTATTCTTAAATGATACCACATACAAAAATATTTATAAAATACCGATTGTAGGTAATAATCACATAATCTTTCATTGAAAATAAAAAAATTGTCTTAAATTAAATATTTATCGAAATATTTGAAAAAAGTACTACTTCCGGTTTGTAGATTGAAACCAAAAATAGGAGGTGCACAACTAGATGCTATAACAGTCCTAAATACAAAATTTCAACTTTCTACGTCTAACCGTATTTGAGTTATGCGACATATATACGTCCGTACGTACAGACGTCACG
>OX384033.1:27078649-27101149 GCA_947534325.1 Agonum fuliginosum | reverse complement strand
TAAATATTTAATTTTAGACAATTTTTTTTATTTTAAATGAAAGATTATGTGATTATTACCAACAATCGGTATTTTATAAATATTTTTGTATCTGCTATCATTTAAAAATAATTAAAGTATATATTTATAATTTATAGTATTTCGGTATCTTGTAGTCCATGATCGATTAACATTTGTTACTACGTAAAATTTAAATGATTATGACATGACAGTGACAATAGTAAAATATGCTTTATATCTTCTTCTGCAGTTTAAATAAAATGACTAAAATATATTTGTGAGTATACTAGTATAATAAGTTAAAAGAATTTTTAATATTATTTTACATTTTAGTTATTAAGAAAAGTATGAACACACAAGGCGTACAAGGAAGTCATGTGGTGTCCACGTCAGATTTTTTTTTGTTCGCAAAATAAACATCAGCTTGTTCAATTTCTTTGCACGTATGCTCCAACATGTTTAAAAATCAATGCTGAAACAGAAGTTTTCATTACCGGTGGGTACGAAGACCCCGAAAAATGCTTCAAGCTCCAAGGTAATAGTTTATCCGAAGTCGTAGACTTGAAGTCCAATCACCTAGAAGCAGACTGTAAAATGTTCAGCCATATATTTCATGCTGTTCGTGGAGGGATTGAACAAGTCATTATAAATAGTACAGATACCGATGTTTTCGTACTTACCATTCACTTTTGGCATAAACTTTCTAACATTGGTTGTCGAGGTATTTGGTTTGAAGGATCGTACAAAAAAAAAATCTTTTAAGCTGTCATTCAGCAGCTGAATCACTTGGCGAAAAAAATTTGTAATATTTTACCTGCGTTACATGCTTTAACAGGTTGCGACACGACAAGCCGATTTGCGACTAAAAAGCAATGTATAAGCGCTGCATCCGAAGAATTCGTTCAGGATGTTCTTTCTATTTTTGCAAATAACTCCGAAACTCCGATGAATTTTAATGACATTGAAAAAGTTTGCACTTATTTATTTGCGAAACAAAAAACTACAGCAGATGAACTGCGTTTCAAGCTAATTTCTCGTAACATCGGCTTCAATTTCAATGTATCCAAAGTTATTTGCACTTCTGATGCTTTGTATTTACATTGCTTAAGAGCTGCAGCCCAAACATATTTGTGGAGAAATTCCTTAGAACCAACACATGAGCCTCTGAATTTTCTCCAATTCGGTTATGAAAGACGAGATGGAAATCTGTACCCGGTGAAAATGGCAAAACCGCCTTTGCCAAATTCTTTAATCAGACCTTGCAAATGTAATGTTGATTGCAGAACAATGTCCTGCAGTTGCAAAAAAAGCGACATTAATTGTATATCCCTTTGCAAATGCATCGGCAATAATTGTCAAAACTTACCAGAATAAGAGTAAAATTTTGTTATTTTTCACTACCTACTTATTAATATGTAAACCACTTTTTACCTTCCGCTTACCTGTAAAGGAAGGTATTGGAATCATGCAAAAAATCGGGTAGTGAATTTTTAGTGGATGAGCACGAATTAGAGTCCTTACAACTCATTTTTGATAGTTTCACGATGATGTCTGTGTGTATGTGTGTGTGTATGTGTGTGTGTGTGTGGTCAAGGCCGGGTGTTAGTCGCATAACTCAAATACGAATTACCCGAAAATTTTGATATTTGGTATTTAACATTTTTATATAAATTGGAAGAGCTCCTTAGATTTTGGTACAAATATCTTCATCGGAAGTGATATTTTTTGAAGATTGAAAAGGTTAATTGTCAAAATTGTATATAAATTTGGAAAAATATAGTATTTATTTGTAATAAGAATAAGAGGAAAAGTTATTTGCAAATTACGTTATAAAAAAATTGTCTTTATCTGGTAGCATTAAAGAACTGCAGTAAAATTAAAAAAATAAATTTATCAAATAAAACGTTGATATCTTGTAATCCATGATCGGTTGATTTTTGTTTCTGCGTAAAAAATATTGACAGTGACAGGTGAGACGGGTGACAAGTTGGCATACTAGCGCTATATAAGTCCTAAGTAAGATATTAAATATAGTAATTTAACGGAGGATTGCTTCAACACAGCAGAGTTTTCCTGTGAATGAATCTTTTTATTCAGGTGATGCAAATTTCTGTGTTTGAATATTTTAGATTTTTATTTGTATATTTTATACCGGATTGTACGTATACATTTCTGTTTAAAGTCTAGATATGGCGGAAGGTTGTGTGATGGACACGTCAGATTTTTTTTTAATGATTAAATTTGTATTGCCTTATCATCGTGGCGTTTTTCATTTCATACCTTACCCAAAGAACATTTTAATAGTCAAGAACAACGTTTTTTTTCACAGCTACAGCGATGGAATGGAAAATTCTTATTATAGGGCCGAAAAAAAAACTGGACCATAATTCCGTCCGGCAACCTCCACAATATTGTTTTTTAACTCTTTCTAAACTGAAATCATCAATCAGAATGAGGTCATCGGTTTTTTCAAACGGAATGTTTTTCAGCGCCCGGTCTATGAACATTTTAGTCCGAACGAACCGAACAAGCAGTACGCGCAAGCCGAATTCGCCAAGTGTGGACGTCTCTCCGAGCCGAACCGAACGAGCCAAATGTTTTCCGTTGCTTGTAAATCGGACTTGCTCAAAGAAAACAATTGTTCGCCGAATCATTCAGTTGACGGGAATTCGCACCGTTCGTGCCGATCGCCTTGATCGCAGCATTCGTTGTATAAACATAGACAGCTGTATTGTGTGTATTTGAAGGTTATTATAAATTATTGTGTGTTGAAAATGAAATGGGACAGGGAAAAATGTAATTAATAGACATTTATGAGCAACACCATGTCTTATGGAACCCTAAGTATGGGTTTTATTACAATAAGTTAAAAGAAACATGACGCTTGGATGAGAATAGGTGAAATAATAAAGTGTCCTATTACCCATTTCTGGATATATAAATAAAATGCTGACCCAAAAAAATGCTGAACTTGTGTATTCTTAGTTAAATTTGTGGTCAGTGTAGGTCAGCTTAAATTTTTAGCGGTCAGCTAAATTGAATTACTTGGTTTATATATAAAAAATTAAACTTTAAATTTTTATAATTATGCCAAATATCAGAATATTGATAGAAAATAAACATGTTCTGCAATGGTCAGCATGTCATTTAAAGTTTTTAGCAGTCAGCAAAATTAAATTACCTGGCATACATATAAAACGCCTTATATTTACGCCAGAAGCCACAAATTTGACGAAGAATACACAAGGTCAGCAATGGTGAGCATTTTATTCTTACCCCATATTTCTTCGCCTTTTCTTATTTTTTTTCTAGCTTACAAATAATTTAAAAAACACCAAATGCTACCGTCAAATTGGAATCCATTATTGACATTCACTGCGAATGCTTCAAGCATGTTGGAAAACCAATAATTCGGCGAATCTGCCGAACGCAACGAGCTTTTGTTCAGAGTATTCTGCTCTGCGCGTTCAGTTCGTTCGGACTAAAATGTTCAAGTGTGGACCCAGCATTAGATATCGTACGTGCACACGTGTTCGGCGTTTAGTTTGACAGTTCTTTAGGTCAGTTTGATGTGATATAAAATCTGTTTATAGCACGCAGATTAAAAATATAATTACTTTCACATTCGCAAAATGTCATCAAGTGCAGACACTGATGAAAATGAAAACGAAATAAATTATGAAAAAGGAACTCCGGAGAAGAACAGAAGATGTAGAAATGAAAGTAGTAAAAAAATTAAACACAGGGCTCAGGACTATCGACCTGCATGGGAAATAGAACATAAAGTCTGGTTGAAACCAGTTAAAAGTAAGTAATTTCTATTTATTTTGTGTATTACATCAATAACATCTACATTCTATATTATCATATTGCAGCTAATATACATAAAGCACAATGCATTTGTTGCAAAACTGAATTTGTAGCCGATATAGCAGTTATTCGTCGTCACAGCACAACACAAAAACACAAAAAATTAGTACAAAATATTAGTAGCACACAGAAGAAAATAAATGAATCATTTACTCTAAATTCGCAAATAGATCCAACTAAACGTGCAGAACTCATATTATGTTCTTTTCTCGCAGAACATAATATCGCATTTCTAGCAACAGATCATTTAATACCTGTTCTAAAAAGTTGTTTTCCTGATTCTAAAATTTGCCAAGGTATGTCAATGGCCCGAACAAAAGCTACAAAAATTGTTACTAATGTAATGTCAAAAGCATATTTTGAAGAATTTACACAGTACTTAAAAACATGTCAATTTAGTATTCTTATAGACGAATCAACAGATGTTGGTTCTGTGAAAACTTTATGCATTTGTGTACGATTTTACTGCAAGGAACGGAAATATATTACAACACAATTCTGGCAGCTAGTACAAGTTTTTTCAAATAATGATTATGATGGTAAGTTCTTACATGTATTTTAATTTTAGTATTTGCAATTAAAAACGCAATTTATAGGTGCACATCAAGGCGCAACTGCTCAGCGACTTTTTGATAAAGTCTGGGATTCTTTCTTTGAAGTAGGAATTCCGCACAATAATATAGTGGGTTTTGCATCCGATGGTTGCAATACCATGATACTCAGTCGCTGCTAAATTAGAAGAAAAATTACCAGGCATTATCATCGCCAAATGTATTTGTCATTCGCTGCATTTGTGTGCTAGTGAGGCTTGTAAGAATCTTCCAAGAGCCTGTGAAGATTTGGCGAGAGATGTATACAATTTCTTTAAAACTAGTTGTAAGCGTCAAGCTCAGTTTGCAGAATTTCAACATTTTTGTAATGTAGAACCACATAAAATTCTTAGACCTAGTCAAACGCGATGGCTGTCTTTATTATCAGTTGTTAGGCGATTAAACGATCAGTGGAACGCTTTAAAGTTATTTTTTTCATCACATTGGCTAGAACATCGCCTAAATGCATCTGAGCATATTTTTCATGCATTAAATAACCCTGTTAACAGACTTTTCTACTATTTTCTTGAATGAATATTACACAAATTCGTCCAATTAAATGAATATTTTCAAAGTGACAAAGTAATAGTTACTTCTTTACACGAGAAAATGTGTTCTACCTATAATGATTTATTGCTTAGTTATTTGGATCCAGAATATGTAAACAAAACAGATTTGAATAGAATTGATCCACGGAATGAATCTAGATTTATAAATTTACAAACAATTTATTTGGGTATAACAGTATTGCAAAATTTAAATACTATAAACAATGATCAAAAGAATGATTTTTTAATAAGATGTCGCAATTTTTTAATAGTCGGTTGCATCGAAATTAAAAAAAGATATAACTTTCAAGACGATCTGCTTAGTCAATTATATATTTTAAATCCAAAATGTATAAACAAACCTAAAAGTCTGTACCCATTAATGAAAGCTGTACCTAGAATTAATAGTAATTTATCTAATGCCGATAGACAAACAATAGACGATGAGTGGCGCACACTTCTTATAAATTCTACAGAATTGGACCTCCAATTAAATAATGTACATATTGTTGACGAATACTGGGTGAAAATAGGTGAAATTCAAGATTATACTGATAATTTCCTATATAGAAATTTATCTAAATTCGTTTTAGCAGTATTATTATACCCACATTCTAACGCTGCTTGCGAGAGAGTTTTTTCCAAAGTGAATTTAATTAAAACAAATATACGGAATAAATTAAACACTGAGACAGTTAATGGTTTATTATTCAGCTCTGAAATGATAAAAACAGAATCCTGTAAAAATTTTGAGCCAAGTCAAAATATGCTTAGTTTAATGAATAATAATAATTTATATGGCAATAAATGCTCAACCAATGAAACTGAGACTGAATCGGATGTTGAATGCTGTATTGTTTTTGGAGAATAGTATATTACTTTACTAGTGGGAGAAGTAAAATACTTCTGTCACAAGTGTCTGATTGGCCACGAGCTTTGCTCAGGACACGAGTTACAGGAGCATTTTATTTCTCCCACTTGTGAAGTACGCTATTTTTCCTCACAGTGAGGAAAAATATGTAATGCCTTGTTTTTTAAGGACTTAGTTTCATGATGTTCACTACTGTACTGAATTAAAATATTAATTATTTTTTAATGATTTCGTTCGCGAACTTCGTTATACTAGGTACTTAAAAAACAAGCCTTACGCCAGATTCAGACCTATTCAATTATAAGTGTAAGTGGCTAGTTAAACCAACCAGCGCTCAGTGTTTGCACTTATAATTGAAAATGGAATTTTGTGGAAGCGTTGGTTGGTTAATTTAGCACTTATACTTATAATTGAGTAGGTCTGAATCTAGCTTTAAGCTTTATCATTGATTTGTAATGTAATGTGATTTGAAATGTGATATTTTATTTACTATAGTATTATTATACAATAAATACTCTACATTAATTTTGTGTTTTATTCTTTATTTGTACAATAATTTGTACAATAATTTTGTCACATGATGTACTACCTTTTACAACTATTTTGGTACCTCTGTAGAACTTATTTAGTTCAGAGACCTGGCAACACTGAGGCGAAGATAAAGAAGAACAGTGCTATGTTGGCGTTCTTGTACACATGTGGGGATAGAGATCGGTATTGTTTTTAATGGTATTCACTTGTGTTTCAAATTTATATTGAACTTAATATCATCTCTGTGTGAAATAAAACTGACGATATTGTATAAATATATTAAAATTTTGGTATTTGTAAGGTTTATTCATTCGAGCGCATTAAAATTCGAAACTTTAGAACACATGCGCAATAACATATGTCCCAAAAGTTTTGTTACAAATTTGTTTAGAACATTTTAAAAAGTAATAACGGTTTTACGACAATTTTTTCAGAACAGATATAATTAACAGCTTTATAAACAACAAAAATTTTATTTTAAATTAAATGTAAAGGTCCATAGTCTTCAACAATACGCAGTCTTCTGGAAACATCTCGCATCAAGCCTTAGGCCATTGCAACATCAATCTCTCGTATTTTTCTAAAAAACCTCCATCTTAATTGTTGCGCTCGTTTTCGGCTTCCCAACCTCCATCAAATACTTTTCGAGACAAAATGGCCAAAAAATCTTCAATTAACCGAGCCTGCGGTAAATTTGGGGGGTTGTCGTTTTTTGGCACAAAAGGTATGTTTGTGAGCATTCTGCCAATTTTGAGTTTCGCGTGCATAATGGCAGGAAGCCAAGTCCGGCCAAAACATAATATCATCTTGAGCATGATTCTGGTGGATAAAATTAATAAATTTTGTTAAGCAATTGTTAATATAATTTTGACTGGTTTGACTGTCTACAGCTTCGACTTGGCTTCAGAAGATCTATTATTCTGCTATTTCTGTCTCTGTTACTTGCCTCGGCCTCACTTTCTCGACGTTATCCCCATATCCCCTTTCTTAAACGTGCTTCGCTATCTCCATAACCAATAAATTAGGTCATAAGTCCTAATAAGTTTTATTTTGAAAATGTTATCGTGTTAGAAAGACAAGATAGGTACTATAAAAATATTGTTTTTAGAAATGTCGACATTGCTAAAAACAAAAACTCAAATAACTTCAGAGAAACATATTATCTTGTATTATGTATGTTTTTACGGTCATGCTATCTCGAAAACGGCTTTAACGATTTTCTCGAGAGTTGGTATATAAGAAGTTTTCAACCTCAGGAATCTAACGGACTAACTCAATTTTTCCAGAAAACTCGTTTTCAGCGAATTTTTTACTGTTCAAAAATACACTAGGCCACGCCTACTCGAATATTTTACTGTATACATTTATTAAATGACGGATATTTCTACGGATTCCATATAAAAGTAAGTAAAATTCAATAAAATAAATCTGCTGTGGCCAGCACACGACCTTTCGCCTAATTCTGCTTATTTCTACTAATCTAATAAATAGTTTTACTTACATTTTAATAGTTTCATGTTCGTAAGCGATAACGATGCAAGCAAAAGTTGTCAACTGTACTGTCACTGTCATAATAATTCAATTTTTGAGTAGAAACAAATTTCATATGCTCATGGACAACAACAAGATACTGAAATTTCATAACAGTAGACGGCAAATTGTATTTAAAATTAATTGTACCTATAGATAATTATATTTTCTTAATAAGTGTTGGTAAAACATGTGCCGTGAGATATATTATTTAGTTTCCATAATTATTTCGTTATAACAATGCATTTTAAGTTTTTCTTAGATGCCAGGTGGACATCCTCCAAAACGACGCAAGTATAATTTTAATAATAATGACTCAACATCTGAAGATTCTGAATTTCCAGCTGAACAAGCAAACCATGAAGTTGCAGTTACAGATATTGATAAAAAAATAAATTCACAAAAATGATGTTTTAAGACAATTTTATAATTTATTTTCATCGGGGATAGATAAAAGATATTGACCGGAAAAAATACATACAAGTTATATTATTGAAAAAATGCAACTAAAATTATGCTGTGTCGCATGTTTCTCCCCGTGAGAAACATGCTCTGCTGTAACTAGATTCCTAAATCTCGTAGATGTAATGGTCGATAAAATACCTTCCACTAAAATATTTGAAGTGAGTTCTTGCCAAATCGAGAGGTGGTTAACTAGATGAGCTGTCGGATCTAGTCTAGGATTTAAATAATTAGGTGATGATTTGTATAAATATAAATATATTTTAAAATAAAAGGTAAAACGGATTTAATTGTGAACAATTTAAATAAACTAATTTAACAATAAATACAAATAATGAAACTAACACAAATATATAATATATCAAAGACCGAAAACTGAGTCTTGTACTTTCTGATGTTGGTTGCCGACTGCCGAATCTATTATTCTTCAACAGCCTGCCAAACTTATCTACATCATCAATTTAGTTAGCAACTGCAGTGGAAAAATTCCATAAAATTGTATATTTCGCAAAACTTGCAGTTGCTCTTCATAAACTGCCAACATAACTTCCTTTTGTGACGTAATGCCATACGCTTACTTAAGCAATATAACTTTTGGAAAATTTAGCGGATATGACTTTACATTCCTCCCATCTTTGAAAATTTACGTTCCCTTGGAGCGTACAATTTTGAAAACAAAATTTTTAAAATTTAACATTATGTTATGTGGACATTTCATGGTATTAATTCTACTGATCACAACACACATGATTTTATAAATTAAATTCAGGATCAGCCGGGCTGCTTGTATCATCGTAGCCTTCCTGGTGCTATGGCATGGCCGATAAGGATGGTATGATCGAATTTCGCTGACTCTGCATCTCATTGTAGTAGTACTGTGTGTGCTGTGGATCTTTGCATCTTACGTGCTATTAACAAAAAATACATATAATAAACAAATTCTAATTAATTTAAACTAATTATTATGTTCTTTTTCTTTGTGAATTCTTGAACTTCCAAAACCTTAGTGGATTGAAATTGAATATCGGCTCTTGGTGTTAAACTTTGGAGTTCTGGTCCATGGTTGTCAAATGAAAATATTGCTGATGCTAATCCTATTCAGAATGCGAATGAAATCTAAAATTCAGTGTCTAAAACAAAAGTAAAACAAACAAAATAATTTTATTGTCGTCGTCTCCATGGTGAGCAATCAAGAATCCACGGCAGTATTGGGGCAGGTCCACGACTTCTTGTGTGATACCTGGACGTAGTAGGTGGTGTTCGTTGTGGTTCTGGTTGTGGTACACTTCGAGTTCTCGCATTTTGGCTAGTCAACAAATCAGATTTTAAACAATTCTTAAGTGTGCTATCGATATCTATTACTGCGGGGCTTTGGTGATTGTTATCTGTAACAGAATTAGTTGTCGCGGGTGGACCTGTGTCGTCATTTTTGTCGGTTTGTTTTTCTAAGTCAGCTTTAAATGGTTTTAGTCTGTTTATATGTACTTTTGTAATTTTGTCATTTTTGTCTGAACGTATATTATAATTTACTGGGCTAGTTTTTTCTACAATAAAATAGGTCCTGTCCAAGGTTTATTTAACTTACGCGATTGACCTACTGTCTGTGCTGTGTTATGTAAGTATACAGCGTCTCCTATTTTGTATTCTGTCAATTTAGCGTTTTTGTTAAACTGTTTGTTTCTCGCGTCTGTTGATTGTTTTGAATTTTGTCTAACTTTTTCAAATGCTATGTTCAAACGTTTACATAATTCAGCGGCATAATTTTCATCATAGTCATATCGTAATGTTATTGGTCTAATTATACCGTCATATTGTAATTCCATGTCTCGTCCGTGCATTAAGTAAAAGGGTGTTTCATTTGTTGAGGTGTACTTCTATATGCCATTAGCACATGACATAGGGCAACCATTCATCCCAATCGGTTTGGTCTCTCTGAATAAAGTGAGAAAGTATGTCTTTGAATACACGGTGACTACGTTCCAATACGCCATTTGTTTGAGGTCGATAGGCGGTAATTTGTAATTTTTCTATTCCGAAAACTTTTAAAACGTCTTTAAATAATTTTGACATAAAATTCGTACCACTGTCAGTTAACAATAATTGTCTTGGCGCACCATGTCGAGCAATTATTTGTTGTGCAAAAATTTTGGATATTGTTTCAGCTTTATCATCTCGAATTGCAAATGCTTCAGGGTATTTTGTAAAGTGGTCTTGAAACGTCAAGATATATTTGTTACCGTTGTTAGTTGTAGGCAGTGGTCCAACAATGTCCATAAATGTTCTTTCAAAGGGTCGGGTTACCTCTTGAAATTCTTGTAGTGGGGCTGGTTTTAAATTTGAAGATGTTTTTCGTTCATTACAAGAGTGCGGTCAGTTAACAATTGTCTTGGCGCACCATGTCTAGCAATTATTTGTTGTGCAAAATTTTTGGATATGGTTTCAGCTTTATCATCTCGAATTGCAAATGCTTCAGGGTATTTTGTAAAATGGTCTTGAAACGTCAAGATATATTTGTTACCGTTGTTAGTTGTAGGCAATGGTCCAACAATGTCCATAGATGTTCTTTCAAAGGGTCGGGTTACCTCTTGAAATTCTTGTAGTGGGGCTGGTTTTAAATTTGGAGATGTTTTTCGTTCATTACAAGAGTGACATTTATCACAGTAATCTTTTATATCTCTAGCCATATTTTTCCACAAAAATTTTTCTTTAATTCTTTTATAAGTTTTGTCGTAACCTTGATGTCCGGCGTAAGGTAGGTTATGGTAATCGTGCATTACTTTAAAAATCATTGATTTTGGTACCACTAATTTATTATGTCTTTCATCGTTTGTTTTTTCTTTAAATAATAGATGTTCTTCGTCTTACAAAAACCATCTTGTGTTTTAAGTGTTTTCAAGTCATCGTCCTCGTTTTGCTGAGTCATTATTTTATGTCTGTCCCAGATAGGAACGTATGCTGTGTCATCAGTTAAGTCTGCTTGTAAACTGTTTACTGGAATTCTTGATAATACGTCTGCATTCGTATGTTTTTTCCCAGGTCTGTGAATTATTTTGTATTCATGTTCCCCTAAAAGTAGGGCCCAGCGTGATAAACGTGAATGTTGATTTTTAAGACTCATAAGATAATTAAGAGGTTGGTGGTCAGTGATAATTGTAAACTTTTGTCCATATAAATAGCATCGGTAATGTTTGAATCCCCAGGTTACAGCTAAACATTCTAATTCACTTGTTGTGTAATTCATCTCGTGTTTATTTAATCGACGGCTAGCGAAAGCTATTGGTTTTTCGTAACCTCCCACCTTTTGACTTAAGATATCACTTATGGCTGTACCACTGGCGTCGGTTGATAAAATAAATTATTTCGAAAAGTCTGGATGAATTAGAACAGAATTTGAGCAAAGGACATTTCTTAATTTATTAAATGATTGTTCACATTCGTCTGTCCATGTAAATTTTTCGACTTTCTTTGTAAGATGGTATAATGGTTTAGCTATTTCGGCAAATTGTGAAACAAATCGTCTGTAAAAATTTACTAATCTAAGAAAAGATCGAGTTTCTTTAACGTTTTTGGGTTTTGGGTAACTTTTGATGATTGATATTTTTTCTGGGTCTGGTTTTATGCCGTTTTCGTTTATTATGTGTCCCAGGTATTTAGTTTCTTGCAAAAGAAATTTGCATTTAGTCGGTTGAAGTTTTAAATTTGCTTGTCTTATTCTGTCAAATACTTGTCTTAGTCTTTGGAGATGACTGTCAATTCCATTTCCATTATAAACTATGACGTCGTCGAGGTAAACAAGGCATCTTTCACATGTTAAACCTGCTAATACGCTGTTGATCAGTCTTTGAAAAGTGCTTGGAGCGTTTGCAAGTCCAAATGCCATCTTTGTAAACTGATAATGTTGACCGTTGGTAGTAAACGCTGTTTTTTCTTTATCATTTTCATCCAATTGCACTTGCCAATAGTCTGAAGCTAGATCAAGTGTGGTGAAAAGATTTGAATGACCAAGTTGATCAAGTGTCTCTTGCATATTAGCGACAGGAAAATGATCTTTCTTTGTGACTGCGTTGAGTCCTCAATGCATACTCGTATCTTTTTCTCTCCATTTTCCGTTTTCTTCGGGACTATCACAACTGGTGCTGACCAAGGTGAGTCAGAGGGTTCAATGACTCCGGCATCTAACATGGAATCTAATTCCTTTCTCAGCACTTCTTTCTGACTGTGTACTCTATACTGAGCTTTTGCTATCGGTTGCACATTTTCTTCTATTATTATTTTATGCTTCACTTTATAAATAAATAAATAAATGTTTCAAATCGAATTCTCGCTCTAAATCGTCTTTATTAGCAGTTAAATGCTTATTCCAATGCACACTATTTACTTTTACATTATCTTCTTCTTCATTATTTATTTTATCTTCATTTTCTTCTTCGTTTATTATACTCTCAATAACTTCTGCTTTACCTACTATCGTATTCTTTGGTACTGTAATATTTGTTCCACTTACATTTATTAACTGAACGATTACATTTCTTTCTGCTTTTTCAATACATCTTGCAACCATAATTCCTTGAATTTTCACTTCTTCGGGTTCAATTAAAATGTCTTGTGCTGGATTGATCAATTCCTGCACGGCTTCACATTCGGGGGAATTTTGACAGCTTTCTTCAAACGTACCCAGCTATGGCCATTCGCTGAGACTTTTGAGTAGGGCGCATTAACCTCCGTTTCACGTTTCTTTTGTTGTGGCATTTTAATTTTTCCTTTTAAATTTGACGTCACTAGGTCGTCACATTTCTTTACGCGCGCGTGTGCATTTCAACCAGTAGTTTTATCAGGTGTCACTGCTCCGACTTCTGCTGCTGACTCGTCGTTTTGGTCTTCCACTGTGCCCTTTATATGTAATTTAATTCGCATGTCTGCTATAATTATTTCTTCTAATTTATAATTTATAATTGCCTCATAATATTGTAAAAAATCTCGACCCAATAATCCATCTGCTTCTAATTTTAAGTCATTTGAGCAGATTATGAATGGTAATGTAGCATTGTTATGTGAAAAGTTTATCACCTGATATTGAAGATAAGTTCCCGATGTTTTCTTTTCTTATCTGTTGTCCAGCAGCACATTTTTCTTTAACTAATAAAACTGCTGCTCCGGTGTCAATCAAAAGAGTAAAATGTTTATTTCCAACTTGTAGAGTGATAGAATTTGGTGTAGAATTTTAAGAATTTAATTGCGGAATTTGAATATTGGGCGTAGACGTGATATTCACTGAGACCTCCCGTGTTGAGGCTTGCGCGAGAGGGATTGCTCGTTTAAATTACGGCTCTGAGTTGTGTAGTTCCTTTGGTATGTGTTATTGGGCTGAGCCTGTACTGTCGTGTAACGTTAGCGTTGCCTTGTCTATATGATGAATTTGCAAAATTAGTTGACGTGTGCGCCTATGGTACGCGTGATAAGTATAGTTTTTTATGTACCAGTGATAATCCTCTAAAATACGGGAATCACTGTGCAAATAAGAGCTAAAGTAGTGTATAAAAGTGAATAAAAGGTTTGTGAACGCGTGTAGATAGAAGGTGTTAGCGAAACTCAGATAATAAGTAGGTACATAAATAAAGTGTCAAGTACCGGAAAGTGAAACTGTCATTTGGGACTTTGACTTGACATTATGGTAAAGGCGGGTAGTGCGCGTGAGTGAAGCGTTTTGCGCAAGCGCACTGTGTGGATACCGGACAGTAAAAAAGATCAGTGGCGTAACAACGGGATATGTACTTTTCCAGAAACCGCAGTGACTCACTAGAAAAACGAAAAAGAGAAGTAGAAACAAATAAGGATTTAGAAGAAGCTTTCAAAAAAAGCAAAGTTACAGTTAAGGAACAAATGAATATCAACCACGCAGATTTGAAGAGCGATATTTCCAAGAACACAATTTCTATAGAGGAACTTAAAAAGGAATATGAAGAAAAAGAAAGAATATGGCAGGAAGAAAAAGAAATGATGAAAAACGACATACAAGTATTAAGAAAAAGAATTGAAGAACAGGATAAGAGAAATAGAAGAAACAATATAGTAGTGAAGGGGCTAGCAGCTGGAGAAATGAAACCAAAAGAAGCGGTTAGAGAATTGTTGGAAAAGAAACTAAACGTTAATTGCGTTATCAAATCAGCCATTACAATCAGAAATGATGAACAAGCGTCGATAATCTTAGCGGAGCTAGAAGATTACGAAGATAAGACTAAAATAATGAGTAACAAAAACAAACTTAAAGGACAGGAAATTTACATCGACAACGACTTGACGAAAGAAGAAAGACACAAGCAGGCTATAATAAGAAGGAAAGCGAAAGAAGAAAAAGGAAAAGGAAAACATGTAAAAATTTTCTATAACAGGCTTTTGGTAGGCGACAAAATTCTAATATGGAACGATGAGGAATGCACGGTGCTGGAAGCCCAAGACACCGTAGAGGAATCAGGGTTGAAGATCTCAAAAAAGTGATAGACAGAAAGGAGACTCGGAAAGAAAAAGGCTACGGACAAGGTTACGAAAAATGATTAACAATGAATTAATATTAAGTACATGGAATGTTCGGGGTACGAAAGCAGCAGGGGCATTTAAGAATTTAAATCAAGTGTTGAATTATTATAAAATTGACATAGCGGCACTACAAGAGACGAAACAACAAGGGAATAATATACTAGAAGTTAATGATTACATAATTTTTAATAGCGGATTTGAAACCAGACATATGGGAACGGGATTTATGGTTAAGAAAAATATAAAACATTCAGTAATGAATTTTGACCCAATATCAGACAGAATATGTAAAATAAGAATAAGAGGCACATACAGGAAAATTAGTATTGTGAACGTACATGCCCCAACAGAGGCGAAGGATGATGAGGAAAAGGACTTGTTTTATGAAGAATTAACAAGAATAATAAACTGTATACCAAAGTACGATATTAAAATAATAGTAGGAGACCTAAATGCCAAAATAGGAAGAGAAGATATCTACAAAAATATAACTGGAGGGAATAGCAAACATGAGGAATCAAACGAGAATGGGAAGAAATTGATAGAATTTGCGACACAAATGAATATGAAGATAATGAGCACAAATTTCCAAAGAAAAGACATCTACAAAGGCACATGGATATCGCCGGATGGAAATACTTGTAATCAAATTGATCATGTCCTGATAGAAAGGAAACATTCTAAGGCTATAAAAAATGTAAGATCGAAAAGAGGAGCGGAGAGTGAGAGTGATCATTTTATGGTAAAAATCACGTTAAAACAAGAAGTCCCTCGAGAAACAAAGAATAAAAAAGGAAGAAAGGTGAGATACGAGATAAATTACAGGACGAAAGTGTAAGTCAAGTCTTTAAAGAACAAATAGAAGCAAATTTACAAGTAACAAGACACAATAGTACAATAGAAGAAAAATGGAAAGCTTTAGAGTAGACAGTTGAAAAGGTATCCATTCAAACGCTGAAGAAGAAGGAGAATACGAAAAATAAAGATTGGTTTGATGAAAACTGCAGAAGCGCAATGGAGGCAAGGATTAAGGCAAGAAACCAGCTAATACAGGATAATAACGAACATAATAAAAAAGTGTATGAGAATAAAAAGAAAGCATTTAAAAAGGTGTGCAGAAATAAAAACGAGAAAGAACAGAAGAAATGCTAAATAAGGCAGAGGAAAATTATAGAAATAAATAAATTAGAAATTTCTATCAAGATGTCAAAAACAAAAAGATGGGCAACAAAACAAAACAATCTACTGCAAGGACAAGCACGGATATTTAATAACAGGAGAAAGGAAAATTAACAGATGGAAAGACTACTTTGAGGAGTTACTCAACGAGAAAGAAAATGAAGAACGAAGTGTTAACACAATGGGGTCAGAATGGTATCCAGTCGCAGATCCAAGATACGAAGAACTGATAAAAACTCCGGATATTGACGAAATAATAAAAATCGTTAAGGATCAAAAAAATAACAAAAGTCCAGGAGAAAACGGTTTATCAGCAGAAATCTACAAATATGGAGGAGAACAGTTGCAGACACAAATATATGGCTTAATAAAAGAAGTGTGGGAACAAGAACAAATGCCAGAAAGGTGGAGAGACTCTGTAATCTGCCCAATCTACAAAAAAGGGGACAAGACTAAATGTGACAATTACCGAGGAATTGCTTTGCTTGACGCAGCATATAAAATTTTGGCTGTCTGTTTGCGAAATAGGCTGAGTCAAATCGCAGAGGACACATTAGGGGCATACCAGGCAGGCTTCAGGAGCAACAAGTCAACAACCGATCAGATTTATGTTCTGAAAAAATTAATTGATGATAGCTATGAGCATAACCTGGAGCTGCACATGTTGTTTATCGACTTTAAACAGGCATACGACACCATCAACAAAAGAAAAATGTTGGAAATCTTACAAGAATTAGGAATACCTTGTAAAATAATAAACCTAATTAAAATGACGCTGGATGACACAAGTTGTAAGGTTCTGATATATGGGCGAGTATCGGACTGTTTCAAAGTACATAGAGGCTTGAGACAAGGAGACCCAGTGTCTCCAATTCTATTTAATCTCGTTTTAGAAGCAATAATAAGAAGAAGCGGCCTTAATAGAACACAAACAATATTTCGACGAAGACATCAGCTACTAGCGTATGCGGACGATATAGTCATCATAACAAGAACTAAACATGAAATGAAATCAATCTTTACGAGATTAGAAAAGGAAGCCAAAGCGGTTGGACTTAGAATAAATGAAGAGAAAACGAAAATATTGCGAGTAAGAAGTGGAAACAGCTCCAAAGCAGAAGATTTGAGGATTAAGACGGAAAGTAATAAGGAATATAAGTTTACAGAGGTAAATAACTTTACATATCTGGGCATGTCCGTAACAAATAACAATGAAGAGGATACCGAAATCAATACCAGAATACAATAATTTCCTCAAATCTAAAGCAGTGTCAAGAGCAGCAAAAATAAGAACTTACAAGACTATTATCCGACCGACAGTATTGTACGGCTGCGAGCTGTGGATCCTAAACAAAGCAAACCAAAGTAGACTAGAAATTTGGGAAAGGAAAGCTTTAAGAACAATTTTTGGTGGCATAATGTGTGATGGATATGACTTTGCGCAGAACGAACGCGGAGATTATGGAACTGTTCGGGGACAGCAGCATAACGTGCGTGATAAAAGCTCAAAGACTCAGGTGGTTGGGTCATGTAGTGCGAATGACGGAGAGGAGAATGGTAAAGACAGTTTTTAGAGGGGACATAGTAGCAAAGAAGAGAAGAGGCCGCCCTAAGGAAAAGTGGTATGACGCGGTCAAAAAAGACATCGACCAATTGGGCATACGAAGATGGGAGGAGAAAGCCGCGGACAGAACCCAGTGGAGAAGTGTGGTGCACCAAGCCATGAGCCTCAAGGCTCGCAGAGCTGAACTATTATTATAGTTCACGTGTTCGGACCTCTATCGTGTTGATTTCGATAATTACTACGACCATAATTAGGAGCATATGAATTTGGATATCTTTGATTTGTACTATTTCTGTTGCTCATCTTAGTTCTGCAATTAATTGCTATATGACCGGGTTTTCTGCAAATGTAGCATGTTACATTACTTCTGCAATCTTTTGCTACGTGGTTAGGTCTATTGCAAATGTAACACGTTTTAGAATTTAGAATAGAATTACTACGAACATAGCCTATGTTTAAATTTTCAATCTTTTGTTGACATATTTCCATTTCCTCTCTATCTGCCAACGTCACCGCGTCTTCAAATGTCAAGTCTTTAGTATTTAACGAGTCGGGTTTTCAATTCTGGTCTTTGTAATAAAAAGTCAAATGCGTCACCGGTCAGTCTACATCTAATTAAGTCTAATACTTGTTGTTCCTCTTAATTTTCGATGTTAACCCTTAGTTCTATTTTTTCAAAATATTCCACAACATTTTTCCCCGAAAATTGCTCTACAGTATTAGATACCAATGCAAAAGAAAATTGTGATCTGCTTTGTGACTCACCTGCTTGATCCGATGAACCTGCTCCAGAATCACTACCATCACCATTCTTTACTGATCCGCCCATCTTGATTGTTCGTTACTTCACACACTCGCGAAATCACTAGACCAGCTCAATCTACCTAAAAACTCTCACGAGCAAATCAGATATACTGACTACTCTTAATTTGGCAAAATACCCCTAAACCGCTGCCACCAATTGTAATGGGCGGTAAAATACCTTCCACTAAAATAGTTGAAGTGAGTTCTTGCCAAATCGAGAGGTGATTAACTAGATGAGCTGTCGGATCTAGGATTTAAATAATTAGGTGATGATTTGTATAAATATATTTTAAAATAAAAGGTAAAACGGATTTAATTGGGAACAATTTAAATAAACTAATTTAACAATTAATACAAATAATGAAACTAACACAAATATATAATATATCAAAGACCGAAAACTGAGTCTTGTACTTTCTGATGTTGGTTGCCGACTGCCGAATCTATTATTCTTCAACAGCCTGCCAAACTTATCTACATCATCAATTTAGTTAGCAACTGCAGTGGAAAAATTCCATAAAATTGTATATTTCGCAAAACCTGCAGTTGCTCTTCATAAACTGCCAACATAACTTCCTTTTGTGACGTAAGGCCATACGCTTACTTAAGCAATATAACTTTTGGAAAATTTAGCGGATATGACTTTACTTTAGATAATAAGTTTTCTTGTAAATTAGAATAGATAGAATAAGTTAAGCTATGTTCACATAGCTTATGTCATGTCATGTCTGTGTCATGTCATTATATTATGTTATTTCTATTGACATAGACATTTTCAGGCTTGGTCACATAGCTTATGTCATGTCATGTCATTATATACATATTTATATTATATTTTGTGTAAAGTATCACAACGGAGAAAATTAATTTGGAGTCGCAGGCATTTACTAATGGAAAATAAGATAAATTTGTATTAGTAAATTTACAAGAAACATTTTAATAAAATTGGGAATGGTATATTTTCAATTGTACTTACTTCTTATTGCTTTTATTATTTTATTATCTTCATAATCAGCTTTTATTTTATCATACAAGCTTTATTCTTAATTTATTGGTAAGTTTTTATCTATATTAATATTAAATGTGTAATTTTGACAGACATGACATGACATAAGCTATGTGAACCAAGCTTAAGTCAGTAGTTAAGCTTTGTAGAAGCAAAATATCTTGTAGTTGACAAATAAAATTCTTTTTTAAAAAGTAATTTTATAAAGATCGATCGTTAATTGGCGCAGTCTAGGTAGGATTGCTAAACAGTGCTAACGAATATAGTTCTGGTTCACATTAGTGATTTAACGGCAATCAAAGAACCGAATCGATCAACTGACGCTAGCAGCTGAGAGGACATCAGCACCGCAGCATCAAAAACTTCTACGTCGACGCTAACACAGCTAAGAGCATATCAGCACCGTAGCAGCCGACATCGTGGCCGAGAGAATATCGGACAACAAGTAGAAACCAAGCAACGTAAATCAAGATACATCTGTGGAAGCACATCCACCCACACAGAAGCAGATCTTCAACGGACATGAAGACACTGATTTTACTGTGAGTACCTTATGTCTTTTAGAGGTTACAATTCAGACACAAGCTACGACTCTGACTCCAGTTCAAATTCAAATTCAGATTTAATTTCAAAATTAAATTCAGATTCTGAAAACGAACTGTTCCAAATTTTTAATAATAAATTAAAAATAGATCCTTTAATCATGGTTGTCCCCGAACTTAAGAAACAGTACCTGGACATGATACCAGAGTTTCACGGAGAACGTGCACTCTTACCTCGATTTCTTGAAATATGCGAGAAACTAGTAAACAAATTTTATAATAGAATAGACGTTACTGATTTCCAAAATGAATATCTGATGTCAACAATATTATATAAGATTAAAGGTGACGCAGCAGTAAATATCGCGAGTTGTACCATTAGTAATTGGAAAGATTTAAAAGAAGCTTTATTGTCCACATATGCCGACAAACGCGATACTTACACACTAGCAATAGAATTAACCGAACTAAAACAATCACAAAACGAAACACCATTCGAATTTTATAATAAAGTACAACACTTATTAAATCTCCAAATTATTTATATTAAAACGCATAACACCGCTATTGAAAAAGATACTTTAATTAAATATTTTCAAAATTATGCCTTAAGCATATTATTAAAAAGTTTAAAAGAACCAATTGGACAATTCATGCGTACTAAAAATCCAAAAGATCTAAATTCCGCAATGAGTATGTTGACAAACGACTTTCAGTTTGATAATGCGCAGAAAACTGCTAAACCATCAGCAAACAATCATAAATTATAAAAATAATTACCAAAATCCACAATCAAATCAAAATTACACTCAAAATTCGCAATTTAATACAAAAGCAATAACAATACAAAATCAAAATTCAACTCCTAGCCAAAGATTCCCAAAACCAACACCAATGAGCATTTCCACTAACAATACTTATCAACCACGACCTGAACCATCCAGTGGTAATCAAAATTTATTATTTAACATAAACGGCGATACATTCAGTGACAACGAACTCGAACCTGACACTAACCTTGATAACGATAACACATATTACCAAGAACAACCAGTTGAACCTTGCATCGAATTCCCAGCAGACACAGAGAACGAAACAGATCATTTTTTATACGACACCTACTCGGAAATATTCCAAACATAGAATTATTTAATTTTACGAATTACAACAACATACTACCATTCATTATTCTACCCGAAAATAATCTTAAAGTACTAATAGATACTGGTAGTACGAAATCTTTTGTAAAGCCAGAAATTGCAAATAAATTTTACAAGAATTCCATATTTAAAGACCCTTTCAAAATTTCTACAGCACATGGCACTTCCATAGAACAATTTAGTACTTTAATACCAGTTTCAAAATTATTTAATTTAAACCAAGAAAATAATTCTTGCCTAAAATATCACCTGTTTAACTTTCACGATAAATTCGATTTGTTATTAGGCATAGATTATTTGAAATTGTTAAAAACCACTATCGACATATATAACGATTTAATGATAACCCCATATTCAAAAACAAAACTTCACTATCTCCAATCTTGCAATGATGTCCAAAATTCAAAATTAATTCTTAAAAATAAACAGTTAGCTGAATACCGGAATTATCCAAACCCTAAGTTAAAACACAATAAACAATTACAAAATTCTAATAGTAATAAAGATCTTGAGGATTCCCAGTCCTTAATAGTCGAAACTAATAATGATAATCAAATTATAAATGATAACGCATCTGACGATAATGACGCAACTATGCATTCTAATATCGAGAACCCTATAGTAGGAATTCCAATAGTCGAGTGCCCCGTTAACTATGGTAAAAACCAAATAATAATATCAGAAGTAGAATATAATCCTTCAAATCCCAAAATAATAAAATTTCACAAAAACAAACAAAGAATATTAGTACAATTTTCAAAACAAAATTACGAGAACGAAATGCTTAACTTCATCAAAGAATTCATAGTCCCTCGTGTTAAATATTATATTTACTTCGAAACCCCTATTTATGAAAAATTTAGTAGGTACCACATTACAAAAATACTTTAAAAATTCAGAGATACAAATGATAAGATGCACAAAAAATCTTTTAGATGTCACAAATGAAGATGAAATCACGCAACTCATTCAAAATTACCACGAAAGTAAATCAAACCATAGAGGAATCGATGAAACGGAAACTCGCATAAAACAACTTACTACTGGCCACAACAAAGAAAGTCTATTCAAAATTTCATAAACCAATGCGAGATATGTCAAGTAACAAAATATGACAGAAATCCTTTAAAACTAAAATTCAACATAACTCCAACTGCAGTGAAACCTTTCCAAATTGTACATATAGACAGTATCACGTTAGAAAAATCAAAATTCTTAACTACAGTAGACTCCTTTTCAAAGTATGCTCAAGCATATAAATTAAATTCAAGTCAAGGTATAGAAGTAGTACCTAAATAAACTGGTTAAA